>JAJPCS010000018.1:3673971-3693356 GCA_021164005.1 Willisornis vidua nigrigula
AAAATAAAATAAAATAAAATAAAATAAAATAAAATAAAATAAAATAATAAAATAAAATGGTGTTGGCGTTTAACCCATTCTCTGTCTCTCCGGTTTCACGTGACAGTTTTGATCAGGGTAGCCAGGCTGGAAATTCCTAAAAAAATCCCCCAACTGAGCATCCAGGTTAAATGCTGATACAAAAATAAGATGTATTAAGTTTTTATTCAGATGCTACTGGATAAGACAATAAAAGAAATTTTAAAAAATCAGCCCAGAATAAGCAATTTTGCATGGAGCTTTTATGTGTGCGCCTTGGGTAGAGGGAGTAAAGAAACAAGGACATTGTACAGAAATTAACCATTTCCTATGTACAGTTTTATTTCAGGGCAACAACATCATGGGCCTTGGGTCAGATATGTGAAACTATTTCTCAAAGAAGCTGCATACATAATTGAGGCCCTTTGAAGGGTTCTCAGTTGAAGTTGCCAGGCTACATTCATTTCAAAAGCAGAGCCATTTGTTGTCAAATTTAAATTAACTCTCTCAGTACTGGGTATGTAGTTTGAAGCATGGCTTTGCAGACCGTATGTGTTGTCTGAGGGAGGAGGAGTGGTGCCTGCTTACTGACTGTAGTGATGTTTTGCAAAGGATGAAAATCTTATTTGTATGTAGGCTTGAAAAGCCATAATCTAACAAGATAGATTTCTGAGGGATATATTTATGCTTTTTTCTCTCTTAGAAGACACACTGATCTTTTTTCTCCTGTTCTTTTCTTTCCTTCTATTTTTTAAAAAAGTAATGATTTCAGTGTTAATTTGGAAATAAATTAACAAATCAATACTTGCTGATGCTTCTTCTGGAAGCTCACTGTGACTGCCTTAACCTTTTGTTTTTTTCTTTTTTTTTTTCCCTTTGCTTTTGCTTTAAATGAGGCTCCAAATGTTTAAACACATAGATTAGGAACCCAAAATATCTGTATTTTTCAGATCCATGTGGCCTGCACCAGCTGAGTGTGATCTCAAAGCCTGTACTTGCACTGGTTACAGGTGTAACTGCAATGTGACTTCTGTCACATTGAAGAGATACTGATAACATAAAATATTGCACAAATTTTTATAATTTTTTATGTATTTCCTTGAGCATCTCAGTGTGCCATGTGCTTTCCAAGCAGAGGAGAGATTTCTGTGCCCCAGGGAACTCACATGGCTGTTACATACAGGACATGGAACTTGAGATACCGTCTCTTAAGTAGCAAAGGGCAACTGATAAAAGTGAAGAACAAACAGCCAGAACCACAAACATCCATTTACTATATCAGCCTTCTTTCCCTGGGCTCATGTACTCCCTGTGCTTGCTTTCAGTAAATACTGTTGCAGTTGAGTGCAAATAGCAAAATGTTTGCTGAAAGTAAATTTCATATGCTGTGAAGAATTCTGCTTGCTAGAAAGTTGGTTCCCCTTTCCTGGTGGAGATGTTGGACACACCTGAGCTGAGTAGGAACATATGCGTGCTTGAAGGGAAGATGCTTTGGCTCAGATCCTTGAGGATTATTTCCTAACCTTCACTGAAATCAACCACCTTTGAGTAGAAACTAAAAGAACAGGTACAGCAGTTGATGAGTTCTTCAGCCAAAGGCAACTGATGAATTAAGTGCAGGTTTTTAATATTGGTAATGAAGTCACAGAGCAGGGATTTAAAAAAAAATTGCTAAAGGTAGCATTCTTAACTATCTGTGCTTTTACTTCTTGAAACAGAAACTTAGGACATTTAATCTACATCCCTTCATCAGCATAAGACGCTGATCTACTAAAATCAGGTCAAGCCTGTTGTAACTGTTGACAGGTATACTGGTAAGACTGAATTTCATCTTTGTAGTCTCTGGGTTGAGAGAGGACTTTGTTTCAGTAAAGATTATGGCAATACTACCAAACACTCAGATGCCAAATTCAAGTGACCTTTCTTCTAAAAAGGGAAAAAAATAGCATTTCATTATTCATATATGTAAAGATGTTATGCATATATTTAGGCAGTTAGGAGGTGACTATCCCAAAATGCCTGCCACATTAGAGCATGCTTCCCTGTAGACCATACAAATGTCTTCGGAATAAAAAAGGAAAAGATTAATTGATTTTAAAAGTGAGGGGAGTAAAGCTACATAGCATAATATTTGCCCTTTGATTTTTCTAAAGGAATATATGTCCCTTCCAGCTCAAAATATTCTGTGATTCTGTAATAACACGTACACATGTCTCATGCTGCCCTGGATATTATTCTAAAGCTACAAACCATTTGCTTATTTAAAGCCCTGTGCAGCTAACAATGCTACAGACCTAGTAAATCATGCCAAGCGCTCTTTGAGAATCTTGTTTGTTTACTGGTGGATGTGTATCCATGACAACACTGCAACATGCCAGACCAGGGCCAGGTCTTTTCTTGCTCCTGCAATATGAGATTAAAAGTAAGAGGCTAAATCTTATTAAATAGTAGATTTTCAAAAGGCAAAACAGAGTTTATGGGATGGTATGATAGTTGTTCATGGTAATATATTTGTGCTATTTCCATGTTTTCATTAGTTTCCGCCATGGATTATATATAAATAGTGCTGAATGGTGAACATATATGGGAAGAGAAAACTTTGTAGCTCATCCTGGAGTTCATCAGCATCAAGGCTGAATTGTTAAGAATATCTGTTTTAAAGTGTATTACATTGGATCATGCTGTAATTTTTATCTTTTCTTGAAAAATGTTACAGGTTCTTTTCTATTTTTTGTTCTCATGCCAAATGTTTTGATGAGGAATGTTATATGATCAAGTGGATTAGTAATGTAATTACCTATTTATATTTATAAATCTATGCATTCTCTCAGTGCATTTGTGCTTGCTGTGCCATTGATATGTCAGACTTATATGACTGAGATGCAAATTATGTGTATGTGGTGGAATTTAGACACAAAATGAAAATGCGATTCTTTATAAGCCATTGGTTTTCTTACTGTTACTCTTGATTACATTACCATTGAGGTAGGTTGAGCTTTGAGGAAGGTTGAGCGCTTTTAAGGTTTAGGAAAGCACTTTGAAAAGTTAAATCAAATTAATTCTGTGCAAGAAAATCAATGCAATAAAGAAAGAGTTTAACAATGGAGCAATGAGCTCCAGAACAAAATTTGTCTTACCCTAACATGCCCAAATTCTAGGTTTCCTAGCACTCACAGATTTAAATGACAAAGAATGTTGATTTAATACATCAATATCCAAGTATATTGAATTTTCCAGAAATATTAGTATTTAGGCTAATATCTAAAGAACAAGACTAATATGTTACCTATATCCTGATTAGAGGATAAAGAAAGTTTTCTGGTTTACTGTTGTGTGTTACTTGTGTCTGTTAGTTGATTCACTAAAATTAGAGATGAAGTCCTGAAAAAATGAGTAAGCCTTAGCTGAGAGCAGGCACCACTGTATAACAAAACCCCCTGAGGATGAAGGTGTGGTAGCTCTGGAAATTATACAGAAAACACCTCTTGAGTAGCTGGCTTTCAGAATAATAGCAAAAAAAAAAAATAGGCTTGTTTTGTTTTTCAAAAAAAGGTAATAAATACAATGTAGTTTTTCACATTTTCTATCCCATAGTGAACACACTATAACTGGACAGCTCTGTATAAACAAAGCAGCAGTTGCTTTGCTGAATAGCTGCTTCTGAAAGTACCTGCTCCTCAGCTAGAAGAAATACACAAGTTTTGGTCTTCTGTTGAGTGATTTGGATCATCATGCTTCTGAATGACAGGGAATTACTTACACACCTGTTGTTCAGGTGTGTGCCAACATACGCACATAAATGAAGCTGTGAATGAGGAGGGTGGGGAGGGGATATAATTGTTCTTAATGCTGTCTGGGTTAGCATTTACTTAGTCTGTGACATCACAAAGAGCCTTGTGATAATGGCATTCATCTAAGTGACAATAATTTGCATTTTCAGCACAAAAAGGAATGGAAGGCTGGATAAGTCTATTTTCTGGGTAACTTAATGGTGTGACATCTTTGTTGTTAGAAAAACGATATTTCTCAAGATTGTTTCTTTGATGTCCATGCCAAACATCTATCCATCTGATGTAGAGATGTCCCTTTGCAATATTCTTCTTTTTCTGGCCAGAATTTGTAGACCATCACCATTCTGCCACCTTCAAAATAATTCTAAGAAGCTCTTGTACAGAAATATCATAGAAAACTGCTTTAAAAACCCCCAAACAATAAAAAAACCAACATACAAAATCCTTGTCAAAGGAGAGAGCTCTCTCAACCCCATAATACAAAGAGATAGGAATGGGATGGATCTCCTTTGAATAGTATTAGTCACTCTGCTATTAGCATGTAAATATTTATACAACAGCATATATTTTCAAGACAGGTAGTTTCATTAATCATTCATTTCTGATGATCCAACCCGCTTAGTATAAGAGGAACCCAGTAATACTGTTGGGATGTTTCCTGCGTTGATGCAGATTGATCAGGATTCAGCCAGAGTGGCAGACAGCATCTCTGTCTTCTTCCCGTATCATCTGACCTTACTTCCATTGGGCATACACCTTCCTTCATTGCCTTATTTCCAAGACAAGATTCTTGTTCAGCCAAGTCGGCCTTCTGTCTCATCTGCTTGCCTTCCAATATTTTCAAAGTGCCTGCTCCTGTGTCCTTAGGAGTGACTAGCACTGACAGACACCAGAACCTGCAAAATACTTTCCCAAGGGACCTTACTTAGTAATTCCCTGAGCACTCTGAATTCTACTCTCCTCATGTTGAAGTTTTACCAGAACTTTTCCTTCCATCAACAGAGATTTTAAATTTGATAGCTTCATAGTCACTGTGGCAAACTAGGCCACCAATCTTCACTTCACTCATGTGATCCATTCTGTTGGCAAGCAATGGACCAAGGTGGGGGTGGGCATCTTTCCAAGTCAGCTCCCTTAGGACCTGTTCCATAAAGTTGCCAACCAGATGTGTTAGGAATCTTCTGGCCTGGGTTTTACAAGCTGTGTCATGCTCCCAGTTAATTTATGGCAAGTTGAATTCTCCCATAAGGACAAGGATAGTTCATTTGGAAGTGTCCCTTAGTTCTTCAAACAATAATTTGTCACTGTCATCATCCTGGCTGGGAGGTCTATGGTAGACTCTCATGATGACATCTACAACATTTGTCCCTTGATTCTTGTCCAAGGCCCTCAGCTGTACCATATCCAACTGTGAGCTCCATACAGTCTAGCCCTTCCATTATATAAAATGCCTCTTCTACCCTGCCTATTCCTCCTGAAGAGCCTGTAACAAGCAAACAGTGCACTCCAATAATAGGACTCATCCCATCAGTGATGTCAAACCTCTGGGACTGGGTGGACCAAAGCTTTGAGATCCTTTTTTTGGTTCCTTATGCTGTGTGCATTGGCGTAGAACATTTCAGTTGTGGTACATTGAAACCAATACCTTGTGAAGCAGATTGAGGGATTCTGTTTGTGGTTGGTACCTCGTGTTTTGGCACTCCATCCCATCACTTATCACTGGTGAGCCTGGTATTTTCCATTTCCCCCTTCCAAGGTACTTTAAAGCCCTATCAACAAGCCCCACCAGCTCCTGTGGTAAAAGTCTTTTTCTCCTCTGAGAAAGGTGCATCCCATCAGGTGCCAGTAGATCAAGTGTTGAACAGATAATCCCAAAATCACACAAAAAATCACACAATTTTTCCAATTACTCCAACCTCAGACTCACCTATTGATCTGATGGATCTGCCTATTCCTTTCAATATTATTCCTTGTTACTGGAAGGATGGAAGAAGTCAGTACCTGTGGTCCTGGTAATGATTTGACCAATAATAAATACTACAAATAGTAAATACTGGAATTTCTCAGTCTTATCAAAATACAGAAAATAAACAAAATATGTGAAATGGTGCATATTATTGTGTCTGACAACATCCCACTAAACAAATTGTTTTAAAGTACCACAGCTCATACTATGTATTCAAAAGGCAAGGCAAGGGAACACAACATTTTTTTAACAGTATATAGATGCTAATTTAGGTGGGTTTTGTATGTACGTCTGTAAAATTTACATGTCATGAAAACACCAAAGAATCTTAAAAGTTGTCTTAATAGTTGCAATTATGAAGTTGCAGATCTAGAACAAGTGTATAATCTCATATTAACAAGGAAAAGTGTAAACCAGTGATTTTTCAGCTTACATTTTTTGTGGGATGATATTATTGAATGTGCTAGACAAAATCAATGATCCCTTTTCAAAAATGTAAGATATTCATGTAAGTTTCACACTAAAAAAGTCAGACCAAAGCGGAAAAAAAAAACAAAAACAAAAAAAACCCAAACAAACCCCCTCAAAGCAAACAAAAACCCAAAACAAAACCACAAAATCCCTACCCCCAAAGCTAGGGTTCAATCTTTCAAGAAGTTTTATAAGCACTTAGAGTATCTGCATTTAAGTTCAGATCACTGCTGGTAAAATGCTATTTTTCCTTTTTCAAACCCTTAAAAGTAAAATACATGTAATTTTACTTTACATTCAGTTTTTTCTTACAATATTTTCCAAAATTTCTGGTCTGTTTGTATTCTCTTTTCTGTCACATAAAATACAGAATTTCAGCAAGAAAAGCAATTTTTAAATTCAGAAGTAATTTTTTTTACCTGATATTTTTCCTAAACTAATTTTACATTTTGTAGTGACAGATATAGGAGAAATTTCAAGGTTCTTTATGTTTTTAATTTGTATGATGGTATTTGCAGAGGGTTTCAGTGTAAAAGGATGAGGATGTGACTCAGCCAACTAGGATATAGGTGATTTTAAATAATTTTGACATATTAGTTACATTACTTTAAGCTGATAGAACAAAGTGTTTGAATCTAGTTGCCTAAAATGAGGCAGTTAAAAGGATCTCAGATCATTTCGAATCAGTCTCATTTTAAAATCAGCAGATTCCTGCCTCCTGCCATTTCCAGTGCATTTGTAGAACATATTAATCAATTAGTATTGATATTGTTTAATTGAGTGGCCTATTTGCTATACTCTCACAAGAAAAATTAAGTTGACCTGGACCTCTTATGAGATTGCATGTTTTCTTAAGCAGTTTAATTAGTATGGCCACTTTCACCAATAAACCAAATTTTATCTACATGTTTTCTGAAGGTGTTCTGAAGACTAGCTCATCACATTATTTTAAAATAGTAAGTCTAAACCAGAGTAAATTATAAAGCTTGCAGAGTACATCCAACTCAATAAGTTCTAAAGAGTCAATACATCACCTGCAAGATCCAACATTGCCCCTAGAAGAAACTCAGTGAAGTAATTAATGATATTGATACAAATAAACAGCCAAGCACAGTCCTGTTCTTACAACTGTGACTTGGTCTAAGTTCAGTGGAGTTTTTCTTGATTTACCTCACTCTGACACAAGGCTTTGCAGATGGGTGACATGAAGATGCTATTTTTATTAGTCTGAAAATAAATATTAGGCTAAGCAAGTGTAAAAAAAATTTGTCTCTCAGACTCACAACATGCAGGTTACTGAGGTCCCTGGGCTATTTTTATGTCCTGTATGTGTGAAACATATATATGAATATATTATTTATAATGTTCTGTTCAAACACCTCACATAATCTATCTATTTAAAGCTATGGTTTTGCTGTACACCTGCCCATATCTTTTCTTGAATGCTCTGAAATATAATTATTTCATTTCATATTTTATAGGGGCAATGGAGTTTAGAACTGACTTGATGTACATTTGGCAGAAGGCCAAAAAAGATCAGAATCAATGTCCAGAAGAAAATCCAAATGCAAGAAAATAACCATGACTTGATGTGATTTAATATCAATAAATTAGTTAAGGTTAGTGGAATGAATCCTTGATATTTTCTTATTAGTATAAATTAAAAAATATTTTATAGTATATTATAACAGTTGTAACTTCTTTCAACTAGGTCTATCCATCACAACCCAGATTGAAACTTTGCTTTTCCTCCATATCATGGAGCCAAGCTGTTGAGGAAGGCTCATGACAGAAGACTGACAGATCCTGTTCAAAAGCTTGTTCCTGCTGTTTTCTACAATTTCCTTTCTGTTTGTTTTGTTTTGTTTTAATTAATCTTGCTGTTTCACAGTGGTGCAGCCATCCTGTCAATCACAGCTCAAAGTGGTTTTGGGTCACAGCTTCGCCTTGAGCTATGCCTAGCACAGCTGGTGCCAAACAATGTGAATTGTCTTCCTACACCATGTATGTAGAGGTCCTGGTGGTGCCTCTTTCCTCCTCTACTCACCTCATGTCACATTTGGGTATTTTATGTGAAGGAGTCCCAGTAGCTGAGGCTTGATCTCACCTCTGACCCAAACTTCACTGTCTGAGCTCTTCCTTCTTCCTATCTACTGCCCAACCCACAGATGCTCCCTTCCCAGCCCAGAAAATCTGAACCACTTTATTCAGAGGACAGGTGCTGTGGGCTGAGGGAATCTCCAGCCCTGGGGCAGCAGAGAGCTAGGTCATGTCCTAAGTGGCTGCAGGAACAGATGAAGCTCAGTAAGGTAAAGTTGTGACAGAAGCCTGTGTTTCCTGTGCTCCCACTGAATGACCAAAGAGAATACAGCAAAGAACAGGTGGGACATACCTCTGACTCCTCTATTGGCTTTTGTGTCATGTCCATGCACTGTGGGAGTGTCATGTTCAGTCCAGCCTATGCTTTCTTGAAGATTTCATCAGATGGGCAAAGGTGAGAAAGCCCAAGAGACTGCAGATCATAGAATGGTTTAGACCTTCAAAGGTCATCTAGTCCAACTCCCCTGAAATGACCAGGGACATCTTCAAGTTGAGCAGGTTGCTTAAAGACCCATCCAACCTGACCTTGAATGTTTCCAGGGATGGGGCACCTACCACCTCCTTGGGTAACTTTTGCCAGGTCTCACAACAATCATAAAAAAAAAAAAAAAAAAAAAAGCTTTTTTTATGAAAAATGCAGTGGGACAGTCTATAAAGAAGAAATACATACTGCTGTCTAGCTGAAACCAACTGAACATTTTCAAGACAAATCCTACACCACCTACTGCACTTGACTGGAGCTGTGTAAAGCTACTCAAAAAGTCACCCAGTTTTGGAGTTGAGTATATTATTTTCTCTCCCTTCTAAGGCAAAAATACCGAAGATGCTAAAAGTGGTATAAACCTGCACCATAGTTCTGTGAGGTGGGCATAGAGAATATTTTCCATTAAAATCCTGCCGGTAGCAGAGTGGAACTTCCAAATCCTAATGCGATGCTAGAAAAACTAAATCACAGGTCTATCAACATGGTGTGAAATTGTGAAATATCAAGAGAGAAAAGGTCCTGATTTCACTTTCACTCTCAGAATTAGAGGAATATCCTTCTTGCCTCATTTTCCTGTGGGATTGATGGGTGTGATGTACAATTTTGGGTAGCCAGGAAAGACTGGTCCCATGTTAGGAAGTCAAAATAGTCTCAGAGCAGTTCCAAGAACTCACTTTTAACTGGACATGAAAAGGACCTTTGGAATTTCAGCAGGTTGTATCAGATAAATCACTAAGAAGGTTCCACTAGTACTGAGGTATCCCTGCTCCTCTGGGGAGCAGCCTCAGAGAGAAACATCCCATTTAGTCTATGAGCTGTGCTGCCTGCATGCCTGACCACTGGCTACCTCTGCTATAGACCTGCTAAGAAAACCGAGATTGATGCACTTGATCTATGCTGAGAATTGAACGATGCAGTAGAAAAGGCTATTAGTTCTGCAAAAGCTACAATACAATTTCACATAGACACTTCCCATTCTGAAATATATTTGAACTAAATTAACTTCTGAATAAAAAATTAAGTGGAGAATTGAATGGATGGCACCAGAGTCAAAGTGTGGCATTCTGGATTCTCCTCCTTTTGCTAAACAAAACAAACAAAATCAACAACAACAAACAAACAAAACAAAAAACCCCACAAAACCAAAAAAGAAAAAACATCGTTCACTTCCATCCTCTTTTGTATATCCATTTTTAAGTATCAGTGTGATTGTGACAACCATTAGATAATGCTTTCCACATCTTAAACCTCATTCTCTTTCTTTTGCTTCTCTTAATATCTGAAGTGAAAAGTGAGTTCATAAAGGTAACACTTTAAGCATGGATTATTTTGTTTTACTTCTGTGGAGAGAAGGTGTTATTTAACTTGAAAAATATTAATTTGGTTTTGGGGTGTTTGGTTTAGTTTGGGTTTTTTTGGAGGTGATATGTTTTAGCTGTGCTTCATAAAAGCATTTAAGATGGATTACTGATTAATAGGAACCTACAGTTCTGGGTGCATTGGAAACAACATGTTAGCAACAAAAAAAAACTTCATCTGTATCTGCACCATAAAATATTCTGAAAACAATAGCTGTGGGAAAACTGTATAGTGAGATGGGCAATTTGCATTTGGACAGCATATGGGATAAGAATAAACCTTGAGAGGAGGCACCAGCAGAGTGTAAAAATCTGACTCTCAGTAACTTTTACCTGGTCCCTTTCATTATTTACTTGTTGCACCATGTACTGGAAATGCAGGTCTTCTATTACACTTCTACTCGCTTGCTTTTGCCACCATGGACCATAACAGACAAGTTAATGTCAGTTTTTGATTCTAAACAGATAAACTTCAGAAACAGGCTAGCTTACAGTCAGTCATAATTTTGCAATGGAAAGCAACAAGGAAAAGCTATAATCAGTATCTAAAGAATGATTTTTCTAATTTTTAATATTTATAAATTACATCTTAAACTTTAAAAAGTTTATTTCTATGAAATGTGGTTAGGCATGTTTCATTACAAAATTCTCTGAGATCTATCTTCATCTTCTCTATCAAATGATTGTTTTTTCAAAACTTTTTACTCCATTTCTTTATCTCAGCAATATACTAAAGCTAAAATTCAATGAAAAACACTTGAGTCATTTTCAACTAATTTTTATTTTTGTTGCTACTTTGGATTCATATTATAGAGTTTAACATTTTAGAAATCTTGTAGATCCTTTGCAGACAAAATCTTCAACCTTGCTTGAAACTAAGGTTATAAAATGGAGTTGTGAGATTAGCTCTGTGTGTGTGTGTGTGTGTGTGTGTGCACGCAACACAGTCCCTGATCATTTTACATGCAATGTTCTTCTGTCTGTTCAGAACACTTTTTCCACCAATATAACTTAACATTTGAGGTAATTAATGTGTATGTCTTTTCCCAATTTACTAATAACATTAAGAATTCATGTTGCTTAAGCACTTTTCTTTGGTTGGACTTCTAATAAAAATATTTAAATTATTTTAAATTGCCATTTCTAGGATTTTCAGAAAGTTAAGCTGATGAAAATGCTTCTCTTTTTGATCTTGATCTATTTTAATATGGGTATTATAGTGATGGCTAAAGTCTAAGGTCTGTGCAGTACAACCCTACAGAAATAGAAGAATTAAAATAGCCTATTTTTCAATAAGAGGATTCGGGGCCACAAAATCTGTGACCATAACATCTTCATCACTTTTTATAGAATAAATGGCTTTGAGAACTGTGAACTTTTTTCAGTGATCTGAACTGTTCTGGAAGGAGTGTTCAAATCTATCTGGTGGCAATGTTGCATCCAGGGCAGAGCTAAACTCTGCTCAGTGACCAACTCAGAGAGGAGTGAAGCAGCTTAGACTTTCAGTGGATATCAGTCCTGACAGCTTTGCTTTCTTCCCCTAAATTAATAGAGTAGAATTAACAGTTGGTGCCCTGAGCAGGTGCATTTATCTGCAGATGCAGCTACATTCCCATGCAAGGGAGTGTCGATATCAAACTGCAGGTAACTGTCCAAGAAAAGAGGAAAATATGCTTATGGAGAACCATCCTACTCCTCATTAACTCTAGATATTTTTCTTGACCTCTAAACACTTGAGCTAATGTGAACACAGTGCTGAGCAAGGAATTAACTGTGCTCGCTGAAGACCTGCTGTCTTGCTTCCATTTTAGAAGAGAGAAGATCATGGACTGAACTGGGACTGTAGCACCTACAGTCTCCTCAGAGCATCTTAGATGGGAACTCATTTAAACCTGATTGTTTGGAAATAATTCATGGGAAAGGTAAATCTGGCTCCAGATTTGTAATGGATATTGCACAATAGAAAGCAAAAAGGCAAAAAACACAAAATTTGGACCTTAAGTGTATGAATAGAGTATTTGAAGGCAAAATTAGTCCCACTTTATCTAACAGAAATCAAGAGAAATATCTGTGGACCTACAACACCAATCATCATCCTACGGGGATGAAGGCAATGCCACCTGTACCAAGCAATGTGCAAAGAAAAAAACCACAAATCATGCATTTCTGTATTTCTCTTTTCACTGTTATGTTCATCTCTGTGTCAGTGTGTTGAAGAGTTAATAACTTTTCACTGCTTCAAGAGGTCATTCACAACTAAATGCAGCAATTTGAAGTGGAAAATGTAACAAGCATCAAGAAGATGTTCCACGAGGTGGCATTCTGGAGGTACTCTTTGAGGAGTACATTTGCAGAATTGTTTGATTGCTTAAAGTATGCAGGAAACTATAAACCTAACACAGCATTAGTGTTGAGTCTCAGAATTGCACTCAGCTCAGACATCACCCTTCCCCTTGGAATTACAAATAAATCTGGTATGGAATTACTTAATATGGAAATGTTCCTGTGCAATTTACTTAGAAAAATGGCGTTTCCTACGGACTGAACATTAAGAAGGTAAGACTTGAATCTGCTTAGTGATATTAAAACAACTGCAGCCAGTCTTAAGACTGATGAAAAAGCTTTGTTTAAACATCATAGAGCTGCAATTTAACCGCATCTCAGATCAGCTGGATTTTTATATTTTTGCCTTTTGATAGCAACTGTAGAATAGTTTACTTATAAACTGTCAGTATGCCAGTATTGCAGGTGTCAATGTTGATTTTATTTAAAAGAAGCAGGTAAGTGGCTTTGCATGTCAATATGTGGACTTCAGTGGTTACCGCTGGTCAATGTTCATCTCAGCTCCCAAATCTCAGAATATAACACACAGAATCAAATCTTTGGCCCAAATATTACTGAAAGAGAAAGAAATCAAAGATATCCAATCCCATTGGAATTGTCTGTGCTGCTGCAAGGAGTTTGGTTTTGTGACAGTTTTGCTGCCATCAATTGGTGTCAATCAGATATCCTAAAGAAAAAGCAAATGCTAGTTCTTCTTGTTATTAATAATATTATTATTCTCAGTTTTATATAATTCTTTAATTGTCTCTTGGCATTCTTCTACTTTTGTCACTAAGCTGATAAAAAATATAAACTCCGTTTGTTCTACAGCTCTCATGGTGCTGCATGGGTGCTATACCTTGAGCTCCACAGAGAAATTCAGCAGGATGAGAAATGGAGGGAGGCAAATTCATTAGAGGGAAAAAAGCAGAAACATGAACAAACTTTAAAAAAACGGCTTTTGTGAAGTTCTATTCCACTTCCCTCACATTTCTGTTTTGGTTTTGAAAGCTTAGGATCTCTCTGTGCAACCAAATTTTGTTTTCTGCTGGATCCTGCAAGGAGACACCTGCTCTATTTTAAAGGTTTTGTTAGAGAAATGGCAAACACTGATATTTGAACCACATAGAAGTCACCAACACCCATCCTCCTAGACTCCTCCAGGATCACAGATAAATTGTTTCAGCCAGCTGTCTAGCACCTCAAAGGTGAAATTCATCAACCTTTGTGACTTAAAAACAAGTAGAGTCATAGCATGGTTTGGGTAAGAAGGGACATAAAAGATCACCTAGTTCTTAACCCCCTTCCAAGGGGGGTTGCTCAAAGCCCCATCCAACCTGGCCTTCAAAACTTTGAAACATGGGGCATCCACAGCTTCCCTGGGCAACCTGTGCAAATGTTTCACCACCCTCACAGTGAAGAATTTCTTCCCAATATCTAATTAAATCAGTTTTATTCCATTCCCTCTTGTCCTATCACACCATACTCTTGTCAGAAGTCCCTCTCCAGCTCTCTAGTAGCCCCTTTAGGTATTGAAAGTGTATCTAAAGTCTCCCCAAAGCCTTTGCTTCTCCAGGTTGAACAACTCCAACTCTATCAGTCTGTTTTCATAGGAGAGGGAAATGAACTTAAATATTCCCTAACCTGCTCTTTTCCTGCAGTACCCAGAAAAATCATGGCAACTGATTTCAGCCAGGTAACAACTGAAAACCAAATTAAACTATTTCACTGGATTTAATTTGTGCATCTTTTTATCCACTGAGCAATCAAATAAACCTTCCCTTTGTTTTCTGCCTCACTACTACTGTACTTACAGAACAGTTTCCAGACACTTTTTATCTTCCTGTTGAATTCTGAACTCAGTTTGCACTTTAAGGACCTGACAAAGAGATTCTAATGCATCATATCCAAGGTCCACCTGGCCTTTTATCCTACCTCCAACCCAGGTTAATAGCAGATATTTAGAAAATAGCATAAGAAGCGGGCAAATGTGTATTAATTATTTTTCAGCAACTTGTGGTCAAGGAACTTGCAGATAATAGAGCTGGGGAGGGTTTGGTTTTTTTTCTCACCAGTGAATTGAAAGGTATTTTTGACTTACACAATATTCCTCAGTATGAAGTACGATAGCAAATCACACACTTTGAGAAATAATCTACCATCTATGAACGTATCCAATGTATTACTAATTTATCAGCTTTCTCTTTACAGTTCTTGATTCTTTAAGGCATTGTCAGTTTGCACTTCTCTGAGATGTGCCAGCTCCTATAACTTCTTTATTCTTTTGTGTGGAGTTAACCCCACTGAAGCTTCCTTCATGCCTCTCACAAAAGATTTGAATTTGATGAGGCATCATCTTCCAACTCTCTTTCCACTTCTCTCAAAGCCCTGAGTGAAAAAGCAAAGTAAGGAAAATCAACAGCATTTATAATTGCAACTCAGCACTGAAAAAATAACCTTCATTTCCCTTTGAGAGTTACCCCCCCATGTAAGTAGATAGCACTTCCTTTGCAATCAGAAAGAGAGGTTTTCGCACTCAGATTGCATTTTGTAAATTGCTGATGAAGCTACAGGACAACAGACCAATAATTCCTGCAAGTGAGGGCAATGGGTGCAGAACAGACACCCTGAATAAACTTAAGAGATACCAGCTCAGGCTTTGATATTAATGAAGTCAACACAGATTAGTTAACCTAATGAAGAAAGAAATTATTCCATATTTAGCTCCATTATGCCATAAGAAGATATCTATGAGCAGCAAGCCAGTAGTGTAACACCAGCCCACTGAGCTGGGACTGAAATGAAGCCACATTTGGGGGGTCAGGCCCAGCTGTAGCCATCAGCCTGAGCTCAAGTCTTTCATAAAGGATGTTTGTAGATACTTTCCACATGTAGAATTTCCTTGAACATCCAGTAAAACAAAAGAAAAAATACAGAAAAGGACCATACTGTCTTATAACTGTTTCCATATCCTCACCAGAAATAAGCAAGCAAAACCCAAAAAAGCATGTCTTTTCTTCATTGATGCAAATAATGTATGCTCTGCATAACTAACTTTTTTCCTTTTTATTATTCATTCCAGCTGAGTGGATTGCTTCCCTGGTCACATAAATATCTTCAAGTGGATAAAAGCCACTTAAATACACACCATACACTTCAGAAGGAAAAATTAAGGAAATTCCTGTAATAGTTTACAGAGCTTGGTATCCTATGCTTATCATTTTAAAGAATAGACTTACCTGCATACCCCAACATCTGTCTATATGTGTACATGTAGGCATTACTGAATTATAAATTTATACACAAGTGCACACATGCCAGCAAAGGCATGTGTGTATATTTACTTCTGCTCTTATGTTGTAAAAACTCATGTTTTTAGAACTGGAAATAAAGAACCTATGCAAATTTTTTCTTTTTTATTCCACAGTCCAAGTAATGTCCTCATATTTGCAGGCATAGTTAATAGAGTTTAGACCCTTATGCTGGCATAAATCTGTACCAATTTGTGTTACATAAGAGTTAGGCATTATCAGCTATAGAGAGAGGCACCTCCAGAAGTAAAAGTTCAAAGAGGTGGGATTATTTATCACCAGGGTGTTACACAGTGAACTTAACACCTTGCTGAAATTGGATGTCTCCCTTCAAGAAAGGTAAAGTGAGATAAAATAATTTTTTTCCAACTACTTGATTGCTGTTAGTTGGCTCAGGAAGATCACCTCACTATGCAAATAACTGGATTAAAAAAAAAAAAACAACAACAAAGATTAAGCAGGGTAAGACCACTTGTGCTCTGCCAAAAACATAGAGAAATCCAGGGATAGATGGATTTCCAGTTTCCTATAATGTGCAAAGCTGCACACAACTCATGCACTACCAGCTTTCCTTTGTATTCAGCTATTGCCGCATGCATATTCAGGCAAGTGAGCAAAGAGGTTTGTAGGTAAAAATACCACTTTTTGGTTTTAATGGGCATAAACATGAACCAACACAAATGATTGAAGGCATTAAAATGTACCCATTGCTGTTTGGCATCTTCAGAATTTCAGTGTTTGTGGAAGAAGTAGGAAAAGTATGGAGCTGTTGAAATATTATATAATATTTTCTTCCATCAAGAACCAATTTATTAACAAATATTTGAATATTCTTATTTTAAATAAATGACAGCAATAATACTCTCAAATACATTTTAAAAAAACACATTAGATGGAGCAATAAATAAAATGTGCAACTCAAATAAACACCCCCCTCTACACTCAATTTTAATGATGTTCAAAACTGCTTGATCTTTAATTCTTTGACACTCTTTCATGTGAGTGAATTAAGAGAACACTCAAGTCTTTCTTTCTAAATGGTAGGAAGGCAAATTATAACCTCCTGTGAAGAACGAGTGCCTATCAACAATATGACCCTTTGGTATATTTATCCAGAAAGCTTCAATTCCAAAGCTGTTGATCCTGCTCTTTTTATACATACTTCACATACTACAGAAAATAAAAACAACCAGGCCTTTACCTCATTCAACAACGAATTTTTAGGGGACACAGTATTTAAAATATCTCACGTATAAAAGAGAATTCTGTGTTTACAATCATTCATATTGCTACATAAAATTTAAGAAAACATTTCCTTTTTATCTAGGTATTTAGACTGTGCTCAACAGCATGGGATTACCCTTAATGACTTCTCTTCCTTAGGAAAGAATTTTGTCTAGTTGGTTCACAGTTACTTCTGAAAGTTAAGGATTGAAACAATGTGCAAATTTGATTTGCCCCAAAGCAGCAGAATCATGGCTTTGTTCATCTTGGGAAATTATTGTCTGAGTGATACTGCACATGTTCATGAAATTGAAGTCAGGTTCCATGGCCTTAGTGAAAATGTAACATAAAAAGAGGCAGGAAATAAAAACACCCATTTCACATGAGGCTGTGTATGTAACTATCTTCATCTTTACCAGAGTATTCAGAGTTTTCAGTAGGGTTTATCTTCAAAAGTGTCATTCAAGGCTTTCTTTCTTTTTTTTCTTTATTGCTGGAAACAAACAAGTGGGAAGTGTTTTAGCTGTACATGCTGTATCTTCTGCTCCTTTATGGAGAGTTGCCAAAGGAATCTTGAACACGTAAACCAGTTGTGCCCTATTAGTAAGCTGTCAGACGGATGCAAGCCAGTCATTTTGAGCAAATGTCCACACTCTGTTCTTCACAGCAGAGTCTTGCATGCCCATTTTATGAGCAGATGTGTTATTGTAATCTCACATAATGCAGCTATTTAAGGAAAAAGGAAAACATAAAAGAATCACAGAAAGATATTTTTTAGTTGGAGTGGACTAGCAACATCCACTTCCATTATATAATGAAAATGGTTTAGGTGGCTCTAAGAAAGCATTTGAGGAAGAATGTCTTTCCAGTGAGATTTACACAGGGACAGTGGCAGAAGAGATGGTTTCAGAGATGGCAAATCGCAGTCTGTTTTGTCCTGCTGATTGTGACTATCTCCCTTATGATTTAAGCTGGAGCTCAGTGGTTGAATCCCACTTTGAAAGTCTTTGCAGCCATGTTAGGGAGTCAGGTACAGCCAATTACCCCAGAGAGGCTCCTTGGCAGTGCCAGACATCTGCAGTGAGGGAGGGGCCTGTCACCCCAGGCTGCCCTCGTCATAAACAGGCGCTTTCAGAGCATGATTCATATGGCATATTTGAGACGTCTATCTTTGCATAAGAGGAATTATTGCTGAGAATTATGCCTGTGTTTGGCAAAATAATCCCCACACATGGTTTCCCTTTGCTGACACTGATGAGTTGCAAATGTAAAAGCCATCTATGAAGTTCTGCATCTTCCAATATGATTAAATGCTTTATTCTTTAAGGATTGTCAGTTGCCTGCCTGTTATGGTTTGGGCTTTGATCATGGTGATTTAGCTGCAGGTTCCAGTGGACCTTTTGTATCAAAATATCAACTCTACTTCCCTAAAGTAACCGAGTGCTTGAATGTCTTTAATCCTGCCAGACATAGCAACTTCCATGAGAGCATCATTCTCATGGCATTTATCTTGTGGCATTTATGATGGAAAATTGGACTATCTGTGTTACTAATGCATGTTAAAATTATACATATACTTGTTACTATGAGTACATATTGGACAATTTCATGTAAATATTTTGGTTTTATGCTAATACATAATATTTCATAACAGAAGAGAAAAACGTGGGGATGAGATGTTAATTCTGAAGTCTTTAGACATTGCCCATCAGTGTTACAATGGCCCTTAAACTAAGTATTCAAACCCAGTAAATTAGTTAATTAATTAACTTCAAACTTTGTTTTGTTGATGATTGCAGACATCCATGTTTTTAGTGGGACTCCTTTCTATGGCCCATTTGTATTTCACATGGGAAAATTATTTTCCCTTGTTCTCTGACTATACAGAAAATGTATTTATATCAATGAAAAAAGTTGGTTCAATAAACAAGAAAGCAGAGACTAGATTTGGGAGATGTTCATAAACACAGTTCAAAGAGGTGAAAAAAACCATAACATATTTACAAAAGCATTTGTAACAACAGCTCACAAACTTCACCAAATATTTTATTCCTATTAGCTCAACTGCAATTGCTTTGTCACTTGGTATCTTAGCCAACTTCTAAATCTCTCTTCCAGGCAGGAAACCTATTCTGTCATTATCCTTCTCATTAACCAAGCATCTTCTGCTGCTGTACTTGAGGAGTAAAATCTAAGGATCTTTTAAAACACTTCAATATTTTTTAATTCAACACCACCATACATTAAAATTAAAATCCTGCACCTTATAATACTTGATGAGTCTTATAGAAAAAGTTAGTTAGTTAGTTAGTTAGTTAGTTAGTTAGTTAGTTAGTTAGT
>JAJPCS010000018.1:3693366-3725261 GCA_021164005.1 Willisornis vidua nigrigula
GTTAGTTAGTTAGTTAGTTAGTTAGTTAGTTAGTTAGTTAGTTAGTTGGTGGGTGGGTGGGTGGGTGGGTGGGTTTAATGACTGATTCTTGTAAAATACCTTTGGGAGAGCAAGATCAAAGCAGAGCAGAGATGTGTGCTAGAAGGTGATAATTCAGGTAAACACGTTCAAGGGTAAAAATGCAAATGTTGAACTGTGATTGACTTTTCTTCTATATAAGTTTATTTTCCCAGCCAAAGCAACAGCAATTTCAAACTAATTCCAGATCTGCTATGAAATAAATTGAAACTCCTTTAAGTCAACAAGTTTACATATTTTTTTTAACTTAACCTAGATCTCATATGGTAAAACACTGCTCAAAGGTTTCATCTCATCAGCTTCCTGTTGTGCTCCAGAAACATGAGAGAGAGCTCAAAAGAAATTAGCCCAGGTATAAATGTCTCCAAAACAATTAAATTTGCACAAAAACATACCACCCCTGATCCATACACAACAGCATCTCTGACTCTGAGTGTATTGTACATCTTCTAATTGTGATCTATCCTCACAATTAAACTTTTTTTAATCAGTAAAATCTCCGGCCTGAGAGTTTAAAATTGATGAATGACAAAAATTCTGCAGAACTGACACAATCCGGCACAGGGGACAGTCTGCCTGAATGCTTGCAGGGTGTTGGAAGGAGGAAGATTCCCTGATGGTACACATACAAACTGGGGAAGTTTCCTACTTCTGCAGACTTTACAAGATAATTTAAAGCAGAATGTGCCACAGGACATGACATCACCCAGAAAAGGGGGAGGAAGGAGTGCAGGTAAAAAAGAATACTGCAGCATCATTTGCTGTTTTCACACCACCCTTGGTTTTCCCCTGCTATTGCAGTGCATCTCCCTTCTGGACAGCTCTGGAGTTATCTTAAAGTTCCTATTTAATTTCTGAGGAGATATGGCTGAAACTGCATTAGGCCCAATGCTGTAAATCCCAAGCAAGCCCTGTGCAGCTTGCAAGTGCCTTCGATAGGTGCTACTTCATCATGTGACATCCTCCATGGAGCAACATAAAATAACGAGCAATAACAGTGCTACTATTAATTACCATTAATAATGATAACTCTTTTTACTTGGACATCATGGATGACTTGTGTCTTCATCACATAAAAGTTTCCCCTGCAGAATCTGCTTCTTGTTGACAGTATTTACCTGTCAACCTTGTTCTGTTCTCCTATTTCCCAGAAACATTAATATTTCCTCCAAAATCAGTATACTCTCTGGATAAGAGTGCATTAGCACAAGGAAATGTCAAATAGCCCAATTCAAGCACTTTTAGAAAACTGACATAAAATTGAGACTGTAATAGTATAAATAGAGAGTGCAATTACACTCCACCAGAGAAAAGAGAGAAATCGAGAGACATAGAGGCAGAGTTACAGACAGCTAGACATCCATTACGTCTCTGTGCTGAAACACCCCTATTCACAATAGGAAACACACATCTAACCACAGTGTCACAGAAAACACATTATACTAATGTTCATTTATAGCAAACGTCAGGGACTGTCATCCCTACTTTTCCATCCAGAGTCAATCTCTCCTAGAAGGTATGGGGAGCTGCTGTGGGAGGCACCCCAGACAGGGGGGCCAGGTCCAGGCAGGGTGTGATGTTTAGGTATGGAATGATGCTGTACCCCCATACATGCACCTAAGGAAATCACATTTGACAAGAGCAAGAACTAACACATCAAAACTAACATGGCTGACATTTTGGATCTGACCCACACGCTCTTGCTGTTTTGTCGGTGGGGTTTTTTTCTTTTCTTCTTTTCTTTTCTTCTTTTTTATTTTTCTCTTTTTCTTTTCTTTCTTTTTTCTTTTTTTCTTTTCTGTCTTCTTTTTTCTTTTGTTTTTCTTTTGTTTTTCCTTTCTTATTGTTCCATTTGTTAATGTAGTGAAGAAATGCAGCAATGAAATTTAGGATGGGTAAGCAAGTGTAGATGCTTTTCAGCTATGGATGCCCTCTTTGTCTTCTGCCCCACTGGAGAAGAGAGATTGAGAATGGAGAACAGCTTGGAGTTAGAAAAATATCATTAGTGAAGTAGCTTTTTATTTTAGCAGATTTTGACTCAACCCCCTCCCCCCCCTCTTTAGAATAATTCAAAAAATGAAAGGTATATTTATTTGAGTGATTTCACTGATCTGGTGCACAGTACAATGCTATGAACAGCTGTATCAGGGCAATTAAGAGTATGGGGAACCTCACAATGAAACTTTGTGAGCTGGCTTGGTTGTCAGACAGGAGATAATGGGGCAGGTGGAAGGGCTCAGCTGGTGTCCAGGATTGTGAAAGAGCAAGTGGAGGGAAGAGGATGGTGAGGAAAGACACAGTACGCTAACTTTCCTACTGAATCATTAAATGGTCTACAAAAAGAGATGAAGAATAGTATCTGTCTGTGACAGACATTACAGAGGTTTTTTCAGTATATTCTTTTAGGTTATAATCAAGTCCAGTTTCAACCAGCCATCTCCTTGATTAATTGCTGAATTATGACCCTGGTGGAATCAAGAGTCTATTGGTAAGCAACTTATGTGTTTTTTAAGAAAGTGCTATACAGTATGTAGGATTTATATCATCATGCACTTGAAATTACAGCTGGTTGAAGTACACAGAAAAATGTGAAAAAGAAAATTATGGAAAAACTATGGCTGTGATATAACTCACTGGGGAAAGAGATCATGAGACCATTCTCAATGATTTTTAGAGTCATGATAATCTGAAGAGGTCTCAGTTGACTGGATGTGGGGAAATGTCCCAATCTTCAAGAAGGGTAAGAAGGATGACCCTGGACATGACAGGCCTGTGAATCTCCCTGCAATGACTGGTAAAATTCTGGAGATTATTTTGGAAGTTACTGAAAAGAATATGGAAGCCAGTTCAGGAACTGGTCACAGTCATCACATGTTCATGAGGGAAAAGTCCTGCCTGACAAACTTAATTTCCTTCTAAGACAAAGCTCTCCACCCAGATGACCAAGGAAAGCCAGTTGATGTAATATTTTTTGATTTCAGTAAAGCTTTTGATACTGTCTCTTCTAGCATCCTTCTGGACAAAATGTTAAGCACAGCTGGATAAAGACCTCATGTGACTAGTGAGCAAGTGGCTCACAGGACAGGTGCAAAGAGTGAATGGGGTGACATCAGGCTGGTGGCCAGTCACCAGTGGGGCTCTGCAGGGCTCCATCTTAGGGCCAGTGCTCTCCAGTGTCTTCGCAAAGGACTTGAATACAGAACTCAAAGGTATACTGTTTGCTGACTACACTAAGTTGAGAGGAGCTGTTGACTCCATTGAATGCAGAGACTCCCTGTAGAGGGAGGGTGAAGCAAAAGGGCAGAACCCAAAATATCACTGATGTGCAGTGTGGCACAGAGGTGTCAGGTGACAGAGACCAAGAGCTGTCCCAGTGGGAAGGTGACAGAGACCAAGAGCTGCAAAAGGAGAAGACAACAAGGGCAAAGAGCTGTCACACCAGAACTGGGAACACACCATCCACACCCTCTGTGTCAAATCTTTGTGCCCAGAGTTCTTGCAGGATCCTCACCCTTGTCACCAGGAGAGTTTCAGCTGTCCCAGCAATGTGGGCAGGAAGGTGGCAGGAAAGGCAGACAGTGACCTGCGTGGCATGCCCCCTGCTCCCGCAGGTCCCACAGATGCTCCTCCCACCAACAGCCCTTCATCTTCATAGGAAGTTCAGGGCTCTGCATAGGGTAGGGCTGGTGCTACAGCTTTGAAGGATTGCCAGCACCTGGCAGGTCCCCAAAGATGATGGTTGGCCCTGATCCTGCACAACATCCTGATGAACAGGTATGGGGTGGCACACATGGGATGGGTACAAGGATAACACCCCAGGCACTCAGCTGCCCTGAGGGCATCGCACTGTCTGACCATGCTTGGGCACACTCCAGTTGGGCACAAATTATTGAACTTCAAAGTGGTCATTCTTTGAATGCAAGGATGCCTTCTACTCCCCAAATTGATGGTTTAATGTATGCAATATAACTTGGTAAGGTTGGAAAATCACAATGGTTTCTTGTGGTCTCAATGTCTGTTGAGCTCAAACAGTGATTTTCTAAACAAAACATCTCTATTTGAGCACCCAAATGTTGAGGCATATGTCAAAAAAGACAAAGAATTTTATGTCCTCACAAAACACAAACAGTTCTCTAATAGAGAAGTTCACTCTCACGTCAGCCAACTCTGCTTTTCAATCAAATGTCATGAATGTTATTTTGCACTCAGCCACAATATATGTATAAGGTCTTTTTTACAACTATTTGCTCTCACATAATTTTGCAATTCCTGCATTTTTAAATTTATGCTCTATGATAGGCTCTGAACTGAAATGTTCTTTAAGGTGTTATCTGATAGCTTTGGACAGTCATACACAGCTGTGAGTTACCAGAGTCTAATGTCCTTCAGCCTGGAGCTCGGGGTTACAGGCTGCAGGCTGTGATCTCAAACTTTTACTACCCTTGCTCTGAAGGGGAAGGAAAAGAATTAAAAGAAACTTGATGAAACAAGGCAAACAGGTTTGAGAGGATAAACCAAGAGGATCTCACAGGAAGCTGTGAAAACCTATGAGTGAAAACTAGCTGAAGAAAACCAAAGAACAGGAAGAAATAACTCCTCTTTAATATTTAGTAGCAGAAAATATTGCTTGGATAAAAGGAAGTGAGGGAAGGACCCTAGATATTTTCTGAAATACACAGGATATATAATGCAGCCTCAAATACAGATTTTATTCATGTAAAAGTGACTGGTCATGTTACACACAACTAATTTCTCTATGATAAGGCAATTCCCTGCAGATGAGCATCAGTAAAATGTTTTTACCATAGTTCTGCATCCAACATGCTGGAGAAGCAATATGCATGTATTAGAAAACAAAGAAACAAACAAACAAACAAAACTTTAATGGTGTGTAAGAGAGTCTTAAATTATTACATAGATGCAATTTTCTGCTTCTGCCTGTACAGACAAGTTCCCTAAATAATTATCAGCCAAAATACAGCAGGCTTAGAAATATCAAAAAACCAAACGTAGTTTTTTGGCTATGAATATACACTGTCTGGAGAGTCTTACCATGGGCTTTTTAGAGGCTAGAAGTACATTATGAATCCCTTTAGAAAAATCCCTTTTATACAGACATAAATCTCCCAATTTTATTGTCAGTTAAGGTGGCAGTTACTAAAATCATTATATCTTTGGATATGTGGAAAATCTGCAAGCCACAGAAGAAACTTGTTTCTTCATCATGCACAAGCATCACTCACATGTGTGGGAAAGGGGGAATTTCTTCATTTTGAAGTGGTGAAGTTTTGAGGTTTTTTTAACCAGTCCTTGAAGAGATGGATCTAGGTAGCAGAAAGCTTAGGTGAGATAGATGCTTATTTCTTGCTTTTTAAGGATAACCTATTTTTAAGGGTTTTTTAAAAATGCATTTTACCTGTTTATCTGTTAAGTTCTGTATCTCAAATGAAGTTAGGAAGACTGCAAGATGGGATTTCCCCATCAATGAGGATTACTTTTAACAGACAGTTAAAAACATATTTCAACTATGTGCTGGTTAAACTGCCCCATACTGTCTGCAAAAATCAGGGCAGTGTGGCTAAAAGCCTTGGGGTCAGAAATGGCAAATATCATGTGATGGTCAAGCTGTGCAGAGCCAGGATGTAAATGTCCTTCTCTGGACTTTATCTGAAGCATCTGTTTAGCACCACTGACTCTCCAGGTGGTCAAGAATTTTTCTCAAACTTAAGCAAGTCCTCAAATACCCATCTTGAAACAGAGATGCTTTCCTGAGTTGAAGTCCTCACCTATTAAAGCAAACCGTGACAGTATTGCAAAAATATGTGGATGGGAAGCTGTGTATCATGTATTCTGAATTACCTTCTGGCTCCCCAGGATTAACATAATTCATCAGTCACTTCTTTTCCTCAGATTAAGTGAAGAAGACCAAACTGCACTCTAATGAATTAGTAATGCAAACGTTTGAATATTGATTATTTCTTATCAGAGAACAAACAAACCAACAGTTCTGAGGACCTGCCTATTCATTCCTTCTACTGCAGTGTAGGCAATAAAACTAGGAGCCATTGTTACTTGAGGAAAAGAAAAAAAAGGTAAAAGCTTCTCACACAGAGGCACAGAAGTTTTGCCAGAAGGTACTGACCAAGGCAGCTGTAAGAACTGCATTCATCTCTGTTCCTTCCACCCATGTTCCTCCTTTGGAATCCCACATAGGCTCTCACGGTCACTGTCTTACACAGAAAAATCATGACTAAAATGTTTGTCTCTCTGCAAATTCAGGTTTATTACCTGCATTCTGGTAGCCTTTTTTTCACCTTCTGGTTAGTTGCCCTTTTTAAAGGGCATAGGAATTGGTCTTTTGTAACCTCTTTTTAAAGTGGATTAAATTCAACAGAGCAGAATGCATAACTGAGAAAATATCTTTTTTTTTTTTAATGGTTCCCAAGATAACCACAAAACAACAATTAAACAAACAAACAAAAAGGCTACCCTGTAAAATGCATATTTGGATTCTATACTTTTTGAACAATACAATCTATCTCATTCATCATAACTAGGAAACTGAAAACCAAAATTCTTTGTGACAATTTCATTGTAATTCAATTTTCTTTTTTATTTCACATGCATGCATATTTAAATATCTATTACTAATCTTAATACATTAATTTTATACACAAAGCTAATCAGAATTAAACACAATCACATGTACAAAGGAGAAATACGAAGTTTACAAGCAGGTAATGCACTCTACAGTTGGTGTAGAGGTCAATGTTTTTTGTAAGCAAGAATAACCTAGGGAAATCTTTATTATCTACCTAAAACAGAAGTTTTCTGTTACTAGCCTAGAGAAATATATGTTTAAAATTTTTCAGATAGAGTATAAACCAACCAAACTAAAAAAAAACATTTCTTTTCCTTCTTCTGGAAAAAGACTGCTAAAAATTGGTAGAAATAATCCCCTTCAACTCATCTGTAACCCATGTCAAACAACATGATACTCATTCATAGTCTCCCATTATATTAGATATCCCAACTATTCACATTAAAGAGACAACTCGAGTTCAATGCAGCACAGAGAGTAAAAATGGTGGGACAAATTCAGTTCTGACTTACCAAGTGTGGTTATTTTGGATTGCTATCTCATGAACAAGTCCACAGCTCATTTTAATTTACTTCACCACCTTTATCATTATGCAACTCTACCAGCTTTAATAGAACTAAGCCAACTTTAGGTCAGTGCGATGAGGATCAGACTCAGGATCAAATAATCAATGTTTGGTGTAGGATTTATAGATAAAAATATGAATTTCTTTCACCACAGAGGAAAAAAATAAATATTTTGCCATAAGGTCTTCAACTCAAATTAAATGCTAGTTCCAAACAATCAAACTGATAAACTACATTACTCTCTTAAATAAATGTAGACAAAAGTGGGCATTTTATCTTAAGGAGAAGGAAGGAGATAGAGAGAAAAAGTTATTTTCTTTAGGAGACCTAAACATGATGTGGAAAATACAAAAACATTCTTAAATGGTAGTGTAATCCCCAAAACAAAAATTTTCAGTAATACTGTGCCCATAGCAGATAAGTCACAAATATGTAAATCATTTTATCTATAAAATACTGAAGAAATTGATTTAAATAATTTTAATCTAACTTGAGCAAACAGTGATTGAAAAAACAGAATTACAATGGACTGGGGTCTGGCTTGGTAAAAACTCTTATCACCTGTGCTAATGTGAAAAGATTGTTTCAGGATGAGAAAGAGGAAGGAAAGAAACAGAGGAAGAAAGGAGAGGCAACTGCTGCTGGATGATGAAGAAGAGAATGGCTTTGCATCGTGCCTGCTCTTATAGCTTCAGCTTTGCCCCATAAAGCATCATCATATGGACAGGATCACATTATACACACCCCTCAACTCAGATTAATCCTTGGAAAGGTTTCTGTGTTTTTTATTAACACAATTCTTGCTAGTGTGGGTTTTCTGAGCAATTTGTGTTATACTTATTGCTATATCATTCTTGGGGTCTGTGTTATCTTTTCTTAATTACAGTTACAGTTGGACACTTGATTGTATGTTCATGGGTAACCTCACCTGCAAATAGTCATTATGCTTGAAGCAGGTGTGATAGGGTTCATGGAGTAGGAAGCCACCAGGTCAGGAAAGGGGGTTTATTTAATTTAATTTTACTTTATAACATTCTTAAATTATACTACTACTACTACTACTATTATTATTATTATTATTATTATTATTTCTATTTATTTATTTATTTATTTATTTATTTATTTCTTTATTTATTATTTTTCTTTTATTTTTTCATTCATTCATTTTGTCTGTTTGTCTGTCTGTCTGTCTGTCTCAGGTTTTCCAGGTCAGCTGCAGCCTTTTTACACTGGGAGTTATTCTGATCTCAGCTGGATGTAACCCCACACAGACTGACCCACCCAGGACCACTCCAAAAGCAGGGCTGGACAATATGGCCTCTGGAAGTGCCTCTTGCTGTAGAGTAGTGCATGATTCAGTGAATTAATTTAACAGAATTCATGTGTGTAGGTGTGTTCAGCACTCCCAGCTGGCCTTCCCACAGAAAAAATGTGCAATACTGCACACGTTTTCCCAGTTGTCTTTACATTACAGCCCTATACAGCTAAATTTCATCTTGAGCTGTGACTTGAGCAGTGTTATCAAGCCATAGAATGCTTCCTGTGAGCCAGTTGAATTTAACCTGTACCTAGACAAAGCTGATCAGTAGCTATATGTACCAAGCATTCAGACTACTCATGTCCTTCCTGCCAGCAGCTACTGTGCCTCAAAGCAACTTTCCTCTGTAAGCCCTTTATCAGGATGTGCTGGCTCTGCACTGTCAGCATGCACAGCAGTGCCCATTCTGATACCTGACATGATGGCTATCAGTCACCCTGAATTGGCCCTTTTTTCTTCCAGCCACCGAGCTCTGCAATTGCAATCAAAATTCCACAACCATTTAACCAGACTGATATGATAAGAATGAGGAGTAAATCAATCTGCAGGCCTGTGTAACCATCCTGTGTTGACCAAAACCTAGAAAAGAAAACAAACCTATTTTGTACTCAGGGTTTTTGAGATCAGAACTTTATTTGCCAACAGCAGGAGACATTACAAGAGACTTAGAGGAAGAGATGGGGTATCATATCTTGGAAAACCAGAGAAGATATTTATCGACAGTGCAAGAGCAGTGCACAGATCTGAGATGTAGGTGCTTTCTTATAATTTTCAATTTCAGAAACATCAGCTTTACAGCCAGGTGAAGTGAGTGAAAAGAAAAGGAGAGGAAGCAGCAGAGACATAGGTTTTTGTGTTTTATGGGAATGGTGTAACTGCTCTCAGTCACAGGGACAGTAAGAGGAGATCACAAGTTCATAGTTATTAGTCTCTACCAAAAGTTTCAGAGGTTAATTTCAATTAATTATTTTAACCTGGTGGGGTTCCATTTGCAAAATTAAACTCAAACCACAGACATTTATTTAGTGAATAACATCACCCTCTCTACGCACCTGCTTCCAAGCCATCTGATGCAGCTCCTGAGTCCTGCAAGGCCCTTGTCACAACTGCCTTATGAAAGGACATCTGCAGACACACAGTATGAGAAACGTTCTACGGCAAATGGCCTTCACCCAAGGGATGACAGATGTTGCTGTGAAGATTTCTGCCCCTTCCCTCCACCTCATGCCAGGTCAAGAAAAAACAGTGATTCCACTTGTGACCTGTGTGGTGTGTAGCACTGATAATCAGACTTTCCACACCGCGCACAATGCTTCACAGAGAAGCACATTATTCCTGACTGTAAATCAATCACATTTGACTTCCTGATATGCTTCAGAGCTAGGAATATCAATTTAAATAGTCTTTCTAATTAGCATATCTGCAAGTGATATGTCCACTCCCAAAGCAGGAAGGAAGAAGTGCAGAAGAATCACAGAAGATTTCCCTGTTAGGAAGAGAGTGAAGTTTGCAGTTAACATGTTAACAAGAAGACCATTATTATCAGTGCCTTGGTGCAATTCCAATTACAAGTAAAAAAAAAAAATTGCAGAGATAACCCCAGAGAGTTTCAAATTCAAACAAAAGCAATTAAAAAAATGGGCACAGATAGGTAAGATGAGTGAAAAAATGAGCCATTATGGCCCAGCCTGACAGGCAGCAGGCATCTTGCCAAGGAGAAACAAAATCATCTCAGTGAGTACCTACCCACAGAATCCCATTTTCATATAACAAAGATGCAAGCATAGAATACCTAAGAATTTTTCCCAGACTTTGTGTGCTGCAGTTCCTAAAACTTCTCCAGCACAGTATTTGTCGGATTTTTTTTCTTTCCTTTTAGCTATCCATCGCTGTTTCTGGCTAAGATGACATTTTAGGTTATTAATAGCAAAAAAATATTCCCTTGTGACATAGTGGAAAAATGCCTACTAATTGACAAAACTACGTTTTGTAACAATTTCCTTGTCATTGGTTTCTGATGCTTTCTTAAAAAAAAAAAAAAGAAATTGAAAATGTCCTGCATGTCTTTAGCAAAGGCCTAATTCCAGCTCAAGTATGAGCTTCACCAAGTGAAAAGCTGAGAAGTCTGCACAGCTAATGATGTCTAAACATTTAATAAATATTCTTTCTTTTTATCCTTTACCCTTTTAAAAAATGAAAGGCTGTAATTTACATGTAGGCTGGCTCCTAATTGCCTCTTCATAATATCTGCTTATTTTTATTTTCTACCTTCTTTTAGGAACAGGTGGAGCATATTAAAACCCTGATCTACATGTCTACAGTGCTCCCCAAAAGAACCCCTAGCTCCCTTCCTACAGAAAGCAGAGCCCCAGTCAGGATTTCCTATGCATTCTCCTGTGATCTCAAGTGAGATCTGTACTGAATTAAATTTTTAATTACATAATAGTTAACTGCAAGCATATGTGTGCCTGTGTGGGCATACAGCTATGTATTTGGTATAAAAGTCTGAGTTTTCTTGCTTTTCTGTTTTCTAACTTTTTCAGTGTGGACATGGTTGCAGGATGCATTCAGTTTCTGAGGGTTCTGTCTGTTTTTTACACCAAAATATGTCTGCAGGAATGGTTATGTTTGGGCTCCATATGCAGGTTCCAGCCATATATTCAAGCTAGACAATAAAGCAGAGGAAAAACAGCTGATACACAAAAGGCACCGTCTAGACAGTGCCCCATCAGTCTGGCTAAATTTGGTGCTGGTGCTCCCAATGGGATTGTAATATAATTGTTGTGGTGTCTGCATTCAATCCCGCCCTCCCCCCTGCCCCCTTCTGATCAAACATTGTCACAAATATATATCCTTTTTTCAATACAATAGGCCCATGGGCCCAAACTGTATCATTGGATGGAAGCAGCGCAGAAACAAGCACCTAAGAAAATATCTGCTAATATGCAGAAAACCTGTCATTTAGTTACTGGAAGAAAAAAACTAAATAAAAAACAAACAAATAAAAAAATGCAACCAACCAACCAACCAAAAAAAAAAAACTACTAAATTTTTATTCAGAATGGAAGTAATTTGACTGTCAGTCAAAATATAATTATTTTAATTAAGAATCTAAATTTTCTTTCTTTAAATACAAAAATAAACTTTTGCATTGGCACAAAGGAAAGTTGTCTTCTCCTGTAGACTTATTAATATATCAAAGAAAAATTTTACAAAATTCAGATATATCCATGTGGAATCATATCTATGAATCATAGATTGCAATGAAGGGAAAATAAAATTTTAAAAACAACCTTAGTAAGCAAAAAGTAAGAAAAAATATTGTAATTTTATCATCTTGTAAAGAAAAGAAACTGGTGGTCAATTCTTTCATTTCTGTGAAGAGATTATCTTATTTATTTCTATTTTTTTGATTATTCAAAAGATATTTGGCCAATATTAAAAGCATAAACTTATTTAGATTAAGACTTGCTTCAAATATTTCAGAAAAAACCAGTTAAAATTCTGAAATCTATAAGCATTTTTTCAAGGACATCAAGCACAATCATAGAGCTTCAAAGAGAACAAAAAAAAAGTAAGAGCTGTGACACTGATGTTCACAGACATAACAGTAGAAATCAAAACATGCAAATAAAATGCTGAGATACAACATCTCTGCTCTAGAAAAGCAAAATACAGAAAATGTGTTTCTGATTTGCCTGTCTACACAGTTGTGTGTTATTCTCTGCTCTGGTTTGTCCTTTTGTTTCAAGAACAAATTATTCTAAGACCTATAGATATAAACAAGACTCTGGCATGATTTCAGACATTTTAAAGAAACATCCCCCTGACTTATTATACTTCAGAGAGTGTTGCTTTCCATGTGTATCACTAGCTATTTACATGCCATATTGAGTCCACACTCCCATTTCAGGCAGAGACCATGGAAAAAACCATGCTGCCCATGTAGGGCCTGGACTACATCCTTGCATGACCATGCAGCTTTCATTGCAAACAGTATAGATTTATTCCCCATTATTTACTAATTCTGGCAGACTGTGGCCACAAGCCTGAACTATGCCAAGAACTCAAATCTAAGATAATGCTGCAAAAATCAAGAAATACTCTTTACCCTCAAAACTCTGGTGTGTTACATTCCCTAAGTTTCCTCCATGGTAACATTGGTTCCAGCAAATTTTCTGCAGTCTGAGTGAGGGGAACAAGAGAAAGGAAACCCCAAGCAACAGGAAGGAAAATAAGTCCCCCATCTCTGCCTAGAAATGTCCTGAAGGATCTGGCTGAGCTGCAGGTCATAATCCAGATGCTGCTTACTGAGAAAAAGGGGAGATGGCAGAAAATATATAAATATGGAGGGAAATACATTAAATAATTTAAGTGTAGGTTTAGTGTTGTGGTCACAGGACTCCCTGGAGAAGGGAGAGCAAGGTGGGGAGGGTGTTGGGTTTGGGGGTGATAGATTTGGAGGCTGAATGTTTGTGCTCCTCCTGTGTTGCCTCCCTCCATGCATCCTCTGTGTTGGGGGATGCCGAGCTCGGGAGAGCTTGGGGGCTCTGCAGCTGCACCTCTTGCACTTGAATAAAGCACTTTTCTTTCTGGAGGGGGCGAGAACCGTGAATACCTTACCCAATAAGAGATGGGGTATATTGAAAACTATATTAAATTACCCTGATTAACAATTTAGCCACGAACAGGGGAGCTTTGGGAGATCTCTATAGTTAGGGCTGGGGGCTATTCATGCCAGCAGCTAAGAGGTCGAAAGGTTTCTGAAGTTCACAGGCTCAGAGCCTTTGTTATGCTAACAGACAATCTCAAATCAGCTGCCTGCTGGAGTGTGAAATATAAATGATTCCTTGAGAACTTCCAATAAGTTGTCACTCTTGTTATCCAAATACCAGAACAGGCTATTAATTTACAGCAGGGTCCTTTTCTCGCGGCATCGCGAACACTAAATGAATGCCTTTGTACTTCAAATAATCTTTTTAAGGAAGCTGCCCTGCCGTAATAGCCCAACTACCTTTTGGGTTTTGGCTATGGAAAGGAAAATTAGGATTCCTTCGAAACTGACTTTCCCCGTGCCGGAGGTGTTTGGAGTAGGAGGGAGAGATGGTCCCAAATTCAGCAAGCCAGCACCCGAGGTGAATGGGGGCCATCAATGAGTGGAGGTAGGCTGGGCTCTGCGAGAGCCCAAACCTCATCCCCCGCCTTTCTCTGAACAAAGCCCACAACAAGATCTATTGTTCCAAAGCTACCTGTCGCCCGCATTAGGTGCGATTTAGGGCGCCAGGAAGGCTGCACCCAGGCGATGGGCGAGGTCTGGGGAGGGTCTGAGCTTTGGGCACAAAGAGAAACTCACACCCTTTTGCAGGACGCTAATGCTACGAAGAGGAGAACAATGACATAATTATCTTTATACACGAGGAAATCTATTAGACGATGTGATCTGCTCTTCCTCGAGCAGGAGAGGGAAGCCTTCCTCGTGAGACCCCCGGTGGGGGTGAGGCGGGAGCGCAAGGCTCCGCGGCGCTGCAGGACGAGCGGGAACCATCCTCACTGGGGCAACAGTGACCACTGCTATAATGAAAATGACACCAAGTTACTTTGCTTGACAAATGCACATGTCCTATCCCAGGGAAGGCGAGGTGGGGGCTGGGTCCCCCAGGCACACACTTCCGCGGACAAGGAAGACACACGCACACTCGGGTGTTTTGAGGGTTTAGTTTGGCTGAAGGAGGAGTTGGGGGTGCTAAGGGCAGGTTCGGGCCTCTGATCCACGGAGCGCGGAAAGGGGATGCTCTTTGCCGGCTCCTCGTACTGATACCTACTGGACAGTGTTTTATTTCGGGGGTGGGGGCGGGGAGAGGTGATAATTGTTCCTCTAATCAGCAGTTATTTTCCCTTTTCGAAATTGATCTCTCCATTTATTCTCAATAAGCTTTTATAAAAATTCTCTGAAAATAAGAGAAGCAAAAGTTTGGTTTATGCTGTTTGCAAGAAGAGGGGAGGAAAGTTTTGGAGGTTTTTACAATTTTTTGAGGTTTGTTTTTTGGTTTTGTTTTGTGCTTGGTTTTGTTTGGGTTTGATTTTTTGTTTGGTTTTGTTTGGGTTGGTTTTTTTGCTGAACGGACGCATGTACGGGCGTTATTATTCTGAAACACCAGTTACTAATTATCCATGTCCTCTGAGTTATTAACTCTTAACACTTCTAACGCGCTTTGCATTTAACAGAGCTGACGAAACAGACATTAATTGATGTTGCGATTTTATTTTGCATTTCGACCCTTTTTTCCCTTTTCTTTCTTTTTCTTAATTTTAAAGGAAAGAAGTTTTCTATTTTTGCAGCAGGTTTTCAAATTAAAACCCACTACGTTCAAGCTGCTACTAAGTGTTTATTAGTAAATTGCCAATACCAACTTAATCAATAATGTCTAGAGCAGCTAATCCTGAACTGAACGGTCTGCATATTCATGACAGTGTTGCTGACAGCACTTATTTTGTTGACAGATAGCTTCACACCCTTATTCTCACGGGTTTGGTGGCCAAGTTATGAATTTCAGATTTTAGCTTTCCTTTACAAAACCTCTAACAAGGTAGGAACACCATAATGCTCGTTTGTGCAATTATTAAGTTACAATAACCTTTTTTTTCTTTTTCTTTTTTCTTTCCTTTTTTTTTACGGCAGGCGAACAATTATTTTTGAACCGATATCTTTAAATTACACCATACTTCAAGAACAAAGTTAAGAACGGCATTAAATATTTTTTATGCTAAAATAGAATCGACGTTAACAGGGACCAAATCTCTTAAACTTTCCAAAGAGACATTGTGAACATTTAAAACAGTAGTTAGTTTTTTTCAATAAATAAGAACTATTAACCAGAATGAAGTTATTTTGGGGGAGAGCACATCCAGGGAATTTCTTATTTTATCATTCTGCTTGGCGTACCTGCATATTAGTTTACAGACAAATTAATCCTTTTTGCAATGATAATATTTTGTTAGGTATTTGTTTTTGTAAACCTATTTCAACAAAGGGCTATAGAATTCAAAAATTAACATTCATATGTATGAATAAATATTAAGGCAGATGTCATTTCCTTGTAACCACTAGGCAATGATTGTCTGAAGTGCCAAAGGGGAATGTAACTTTTCCATTGTATATGGAATGATGAATATATCCTTTTTCGCTTATCAAGTACTATCTTCGAGGCCAAACATGGTGAGAGGCAATAAAACAGCAAAAGGAAAGAAAGACTGTCTGGAAAAGAACCAAGGAGAAAAAGTGCAGTATGACCCCCACAAGATGGCTGCCTTTTCATTCTTTCTCTATAATTATAGACCAATTTCTATAGGAAAATTAACTGAAAATGTCCTTTGGCAAATCAGACAGAGGAGCTAGAGTTGCGTCCTGCTAAACCCCTTTCAAACAGTAACAAAATGTACTTAAAACCGGTTAAGCTCATATCCAGACCATCATAAAGGTTTTTCTGAAGGAACGCCTACTGCACATGTGAGTCACCATACTAATATCGACAAGTTTGTGTGCATGAGGAGGACAGAAAGATACAGACGAATACGTGGCATAAAAGAAATCCCTTCAATATGATAGACGAAATTAGAGTAGATGTATCTAACAACACACCGTTTTAGCAGATGAGAAAAGTACAGTGCGAATAATACATATAATGCATTTAGAATATCTTTAGGGAGGCTTCTCAAATTCGGGTAGAAAGTATATCTTTCTATTTACCCCTCTGCTCTTGGTCGAAATCTACTATTACTAAAAATTCTAGAAATCGTATAAAGGTAACGTTTACCTTTGGGTCAGAAACTTGATAAAAAAAAAGACCAAACTATATTACAAAACACTACATTAATTCCAACGACTTTAGACAAAAATAAGGCTTCCTAAGAACAGTAAATAGTTTGGATTTTAGTCTATTCACCAAAAATTGGTAGGTTACAAGGTTACTCTGTGGGCTGAGACTACAGACGAAGAACAAAGCAAATGGCTCAGTTTCAATAGGAAATATAATAAAACCCCCTTTATCTAAAAGCCATCAGGGACAAGCACTCAATACAAGTTAACAAGCAGGAACTGATAAGATAACATTTATATGAGGTCAGAAGTCAAATGCCAGTCAAAGGCTTTTAACCTCTTGGGTCATAAACAGGAATAGTTAAAACACATAGATAGTTTTTCATCGGATTTTAAAGATATCTGATCATCATGGCTGAATAACGCGATGATTTAACTAATTTGGATTTATAGAAAACGAACTCTGTCCTCTCTATCACAAAATGCAAAGCTTCTAGTCTACAATTCTTCTTTTTTTAATTTATTTTTTTTAATTCGTCTTTCTGTCTCTTGTTAATCTGTAAGACCCAAGGCAGACAGGCGACAAAACGATAAACATTGTCTTAAAACAGACGCATACACAGTCAGTAAGGGACTTGATCTGTGCTATCCAAGGCTTGTCTAAGGACTCAATAGACTAAATATTTACAGTCAACATACATAAAAAAAGCAATAATCGCTCTCCCTACTGTGATGTTAATGCCAATGGAGTTTTGTTGTGTTGCTTTTCTTCGAGTCCATTAAAGCAAAATGTAATCTCATCTCGCAGTAAAAATTAAGGGATGTCTCTTTAAAAAATTATAATAATAACAACAACAAAACAAAAATCAAAGAGCATCTCATATTTAAAAATACTTAAGTGCATAAATATTTTGTGTGGATTTACAAAAGCTTTAATTACACTTCTAACCTATCCAGGAACGGTAATTTTATTTCCTCTTTCATACTGAGTCTCCAAATTATTTAACTTGGCTGCATTTTTGTTCAAACGTGCATTTTGAAAGTAATGCTTAAAAACCGATGAATAAAATGTAACATTTTTCATCCAAGAGGGAAACAAGGATTGATGAAGGCCTTTCTAGGCCCACTGTTTCTTTAAAGAGAGTTCACAATACACTAGACGAACATTGTGGATTTAAAACGCTTTTAAATATTTATCAGAACTATTTTATCACCATATTCAAACGACACCTGGAGCGCACTCACCTTTATTGACAATCTCTTTTCTGCAAGTCCATTTGCTTCACGAAAGCCCCCCAAGCAGAACAACACGGACTAACCTTTTTGATTCAGTTAATGTTTAGTAAAAAACCAAGCAACCTTAATCAGCATGCTGATTGCATCGTCAACTAACAAATAATTTACTACTCTGAGCATTGCACGCCATTAAAAGCTCATTAAGTTTTCTGTTCTCCAATGGGAGCTTTAGCTTTTGAATTGAACTCTTTTGCTTCAAAGTATTACTTAATCCACACTTTTTTCACTCTTTTTTCCTCTTCTCCTCTCCACCTTCCCCCTCCCTACCCCTCTTTCCCAAAACATAGGTGGGAATTTCAATACGAAGATACATGAATACAAGGGTAAATAGAGCTCGGGTTTTAATTTCTTGTGTAAATTCAAGATCTTTGGGTGTTGGGGGTGGTCCGGAGGGAAACTACTTCGCTAGATTCTCACTCGAGTAGTTTAACTTTGGTGAATCAACCCTCTTCCACGGAGAGGAATGGTAATTTAGGTATGGGAATGCTTTGAACAATTCGTAGGGGAAGTGGGGGGAGAGATATATATAACGCGGCAAGTTTTTATTCTTTAAGTTAGAAGTGATTGCTTAAACAGAAAGAAAAGGGAAAAAATGGGAAAAACACCCCTCAAACTCTTTCAGTTTTATTCGTGTAAACAACGAATAAAAGAAAGAAACTCACCCTTGGGGTTACGGAGCACAAAACTTCTTGTCTGTCCTAAATATCAAAGACTGCAGTTAGGATGCTTTTGAGGGGGCTCACAGGGGAGTAAAAAACTCATCTTCCTCATCCTTGCATACTAAGTAGCACATAATCGTTATATTTAATAAGTAAAACTCAAGAAAATGTCAGCTTCTAAATTAACATGCATCTTTGGATTGCTAATTGTGTTCATTGCAAATCTGGGTCATTTTGCATGAATGACTCTAATGTAGGTCTGAGATTGCCATATAGCACAGTGAGTTCCTGATTCCCTGTGCTAATCCTGAACTCGGTGATTGTGTCAGGTGCAGTACTGTATGCTCCAGCAGCTGGTTCATCCTCATCAATGCAAATAAGGCAACTCCTACAATCAGAACCTCGTGAGTCTAAAGCCTGATTGCCGAGGGCAGGCTAAAGCGCTACACTGGCTCACTTTGAAATCCCCCTGGCAAGGCAACGGTAATGTCCCTCCAGTTTGAAGAGTAGCCTTTTGCCAAAATGGCGGGGGGGAACGGGGGGGGGGAAGGGGTGGTGGTGGTGGTGGTGTGTGAACAAAAAACCGAAACATAACACGCAGAAAACTCCAAAACAGGGACAAGCAGCCGTTTGAGTGCGGATACATATGTACTTATATAATTCATGGAGATATATAGATATAGATATATAGATATAGATATAGACAGATATAGATATATACATAGATATAGATATATATGAACTTGAGTGAAACTCAGCATATTAAATTATAATTAATGTCATATTTGAATACTTAAAAGGAAGTATCCCCAGCCAGTGATTACACGTAAAGCATGGGCCGCCTCTTTTCTCACGGACCTCCATCCCGGCGTTGTGGTCTCCCGGTACCTGCTTTGCGCTGCCCCGCCGCCCATCCCAGAGGGGAGCTGCGTTTGATGTGTCCCTCTCTCCCTCCCTCACCTCTTCCTCACGGCTTTCGGGAAAATGCTAAGGAAATCTCTTACTGAAATCTGCCCTCTGCCTGCTTCCAAATTTATGGTTTTGTCCTAGCTGCCTTTCCCTAACGTTCTCGGAGCTTGGGCAAAACGCTGCCTGAAAATGATTCAGGGCGTGAAAGGGACTTAAAAAGTCAAAGGCCACTCCAGTGGATCCGTATCAACGTATATCATACATGCACACGCTAAAAATATAACATATACAATACTATAATTAAAAAACGGGGGGGGAATAGCGTTTCCAGGAGGAGCTAACCCCCTTGGATAGGGAAAAGCCGAAATCTGCAACTCCAGTAGCCCCATCCAGGGGTTGAAAATCTGTCGCAGGAAACATTTAGTCCCGGAGAATCAGAGCTCCAGGCAGCAGCAGCTGCGCCGCAACCCTCAGGCAGGGCAGGGATGTAGGCCAGAGGGGGTGCAAGCACCGGCAGTACGGGGCAGAGTCAGAACTTCGAGCTCACCTCCGAACTTTCCTCCACGGGGTACAGGTGAAAAACAAATAACCTCTGGAAAAAGAAGGGAAACACTTGATTTTCCTTCTCCCCTTCCCTTCGCGCCTTATCCCTTCTTGCCTCCTCCCCTTCACAGGTTTTAGGAGCCGTGGGCAGCGCCAAAAAGTGCGACAAATAAACCTGACATCTATTTCCACAGCGGCTGTAGCCAGGCAAGCAGTCCGCACCCACTCGAATCTCACTCCCTCCCTTCCCCTGAAAGGATTAATAGATATTTTCCTAAAAGCAAATCAGAATTTATCAAATCGTTTGTGACAGTATTTTGCTCACAATATCCACCCTTCCCGTACAGAGACAGAACTGTTCTCAGGCAGTTTAATCCTGTCTGACACGGGGAATCTTCCGGACACACGTTTGCCTTGACAAAATATTTACACCCGACCCAAAATTCTCCACATGCACCCCCGAAAAGGGGGTCCTAGAGCCTCCGGCACCCTGGCATCCTGATGATGCAACTCGTGAACGAGATTATTGCCGTGAAACGATCCCTAATGCTTTTTGTAATCTGTTTTCTGCGCGGTCTCAGGCTCAATAATCCATTTTGGGCGACCCGAGATGTGTCGGCAGGGCGGTTCCTCCCCAAGACCCTCTGACTCTTCCCTACTGCACTAGCCTTCAAGCACCTGTGCGAGTCACATGCTGCACGAGGAAAGCAACCTGCCCATCCAGAACAGGGATGAATCCTGCAAATAGATACACCAGGAGTCAGGCTTTCAGGTCGTGTCCCCTAGAGTTAGGACCAGAGGCAGGGTGGCTTGGCTTGTTCTGGCTGCTGCTGGACTCCGGCATGCTGCAGAGAGATGCTGTGCATCTTCTAGGTGCTGCAGCTACCTCTTGAAAGGATCTTCAAAATTAAAAACTCTGTTTCACTCCAAAATCCTTTGCCCTAGGCGTTTCAGGTTTCGTTTCTTTGTTTTTTCTTCTTCTTCTTTTTTTTTTTTTAATCCTCTGAGTAGGAAAATTTTATGCCTCTTTTTTTTTTTTTAAGAAGTGCAGTTAGGCAGCAAAGAACACCCACAGATATCTCTCTTACACAGAAGCCCACATAAAGTTTATTACTCCTGTGAACACTGCAGATAAAGTTTCTTAGGTTGTATCTTAACTCCAATTTTCCTACACATTGTGAGAACAGAATGAGCAGTAAGAGACTATTTCACTTCCCATAATGATATCCATCTGCATCTCTCTAATTTTGTGGTGTTTTTCCTGTTCTTCACATGTGAGGACATCAGGTTTGAATCAAAGGTTATTTGACTTTTCAATAACATTGTGAACTACTTAGAACCTTGTAAAAATAGCAGTTAAAATATTTTAAAAGACAATTACTTTAAGTTTTGCACCAGTCATATTCTATTCTAATGTGATTTTCCCTCCTGCTATTAAAAGCATTTCCTTTATTTGCAGCTGATAGTCTTTGGCAATTTGGTGGGTGGGAAAGTAAGGATTATACACTAACTTTAGAAATTTAAAAAGTAGAATGAACCACATATTCTGAGTAATTCATTCTGATTTGATTGAGCAGTAACTCCACAATTAGCACTTGTGAAGAACATGGCACAAAGGCTTTAACGACATCCAGACAGAGGAAACACACTACATAGGCATGTCATTTCAGCAAGGCAGTCCCCAGACAGCAGCAAACTCCTAAATCCATTCTAGCAGATACACAGGCAACTCTTCCCAACATAACAAGAACTGTTTGACTGACAGTTTTCCAGGACTAGTCAACCGATTACAAAATAGATAAATCTATTCCCTCTTAGAAACACCAAAAGCTACCTTACACTCATCTCCACAAGCTTCTTGGTGGGCTGCTAAGTTTGATGCAGCTTGAGTTAGCCCACCGTCTTCCTCCTGATCACAGCAGAAACAGACACTGATTGCCTTGTTATTTTTATATCAGCTGAGGACTTCTGACTTGTCCCACAGTAAGGGTTATAAATTTCTTCTTCATTGAGGGGAAAAATGGTGACAGAGGTTCACGCTCATTATAAAGATGTAAAAATACTTGAGAGCTTGCTCTGATCAGTGTCTATCCTCAAAAAGGTTACTTAAGTATCTCCTGCTAACTGACCTATTTTAATACAGCTCAGCCTTTTTTTACTCCTTCCTCCTCAGAGCCACCTTATGTAGATGATTTTTGTAACAAAAGCTCACCATGTTCTACTGTGTTCTTATACTCCATGAGTTATGACAGCCATTACACTTTGTGAGTTGAGATGCCCATTCAGTACAGGCTGAACAAACCAACCAGAGAGGTTAATAAGTAGCAATGTAGCTAAAAAAACCCCAACCAACCAACCAACCAACCAACCAAAAAAACACCCCCACGCAAAGAAAAAAAACACCACACAGAGAAAAAAAAAAACCACCAAAAATCCAAACACAAAAAAGGGCAAATAATAACTACATGAAGATGATCTAATGTTGAAGTGGCTCAGTGACACATACTAAGCACACTAGTTCTAGATAACAATAGCATTAACAATAGCATATTCCAGGGTTAGAGTCACAGTTTTGGTCAACACAGGCTATTGCACTGGAGTGAAACATTAATCTAACAGCCAAAACCAACAAGTCAGCTGCCATAGACAGAAATTGTACCAAACTCAGTCTTCCTTGTGAGTGAATTGCACAATAAAAGCTCAGCAAGACACAGATTGCAAGACAGTAGAGAAAAGACAGAGTGGGCCGTGTTGCCAAAGGGAGAGGACCCTCCCTGCAGAGCTGGTGTGGTTGGGTGTGTAGGAGGGGATGGAAAACTTGGTGCCAATGACAGCCTTAAACCCCAGGTACACCACCTACCTCTCAGTCAGTCATAAAAAAAAAATTAAAAAAAAAATCAGCCTTGTACAAGACAAAACAGAAAAACACATGTCAGAAGATAAAGCTGGTTTAGAACATGTTATAATCTCCAGCATTTATGATTCTATCTTTATTCTGAGTACCAAGTGCAGTTTGAAAGCACAGCCATGATTATTACACATTCCCACAATTATCTTGCTGTTCCAGGAGGTAGTGTCTATTATTTTGAATTTATCCTATTTGTACATCAAAATGCCTTAGCTGAAGTTTATATAAAAATGGAAAAATGATCATATAATAACTGTAACATTATCATAGTTTTTAAAAAAAGCCAACTCTGACCATTAAGTCAATACTCAACATACTCTGTGGTCAACAAAGATGATCAATTCTTTCTATGGAGGAGCAATGTATCAAATTAGAGCTATTAAAACAATTTCTTTTTCCATTATTTCCTGATTTTCTGCTCTTCACTGCACAGACATCTTGCTAGTATTTAAATAACATAGGAGGGTGGGGCTAGTTGTAGCATATTTACTCAAGTAGGTACTTGGGTGTAGTAATGAGTTTGTTTTAAAATATTCATATTATATAAATGTTAGTTGAAGTTGACAGCAAATATTGAATAGACATATCAAAAGGGTAGCATGTCATCTTCACTTCTGTATTGTGTAACATTCAGGCAGCTGCTTGCTCTGATTGTATCCATTTCCTTATGGCAAATTAATTTTTAAAACTTACACCAAAACGATGATTGAGTATGGCAGATAAAGAAAGAAGGAGAGAGTTTAAAAAAGGGGGTTTAAAGATTGAACCACCCACAAGAAATTACGACCAAATTCCCAGGACCACTGTCTGATTTGCACCATTAGTACTTAGTTAGGTTTCTTTTTCAGAACATTAGAGTGAAAGACACATGGAAGAGAGAGGCCTAAAGCTGTGATAATTCCTCAACACAAGGGAAGCATCAGGAAACTGCTGTTACTAAAACCAAAACCAAACAAACCAACCAAAAAATCCCACAAAAACCCCTTCCCAACAAACAAACAAACAAACAAAAACCTCAACTCCCCAAACTTTCATCAGTTCCTTTTCCCTAAGTGATGCACAACAAATAAGCATTTCATAAGTATTCATGCAGATATGGCAAAGACCAAAAATGCTCCTAATATAGAGACAGAAAGAGATAAAAAGGACTAAAATGAGTGTGAGAGAGTATCTCAGCTATATTTCCCACTGTGTCTAAAGGTGATACACTCCAATTTCCTTCCGATTTTTACAAGATAGTTTCTAAATATGGCATTACTTGCCATAATTACCAATAGAGTTTTAATTCCTTTTTAATTCTCCCACACCCAAAAGATCTTACTGTAAATGTCTTAACCACAATAATGCTTCTAACTACCTACAGGAGTCAGAAATGAAGGATGGGTCTACTGGACTCAAAACACAGTCTATGATGTGAACAGACATTTGAAGAGAGAAGACTTAGTGTCATCTAATTACCTTCTAATTTAGTTCTGGCATAATTCTGTTTGCTACTATAGGGTTACTTGGGATGGAGTTCACATTCCTCATGTCTTCTTAAAATCCTTCAGAATTTATATGGGTGGGTTGTATTAAGCATGTGAAATGCAAGTGTATGTATGATTACCTCTGTTTACTAAAATGTTTTTTGTTTGTCTTTGAGGCTTTTAAACACTTGTACACAACTGTTGCTACTACTTGCAAAACAGTTCTGAACTGATATCCCATTATGAATGCTTCCTTGTTCTGTAGCCAGGCTGAATTCAAATATTTTTTTTTAGAGAACTTTGTTTTTGTGGGGGTTTTCCCTCTCTTTTACACTACATAGGCAACCAAACCAAAATGCTTTGAAATATTTACAAACAATTCACTAGGGGGCAAAAAAGTGTCAAATGGTTTGCAGTGACTAGGGGAAGCATTTTGAAGGCTGAGGTTATTTAAGCACTGTCTTAACTCTTCCCCCTCATAGTCTGCAAAGTCTTTTTACTGAAAAACTCTATCAGAATTCTTCACTGTTAAACTGCCACAACAGTTTTGGTTAGAGAACTGCAACTAACCTAATGTTTCTAACAGCCTTAGACCAATAGTGTACGTAGAAGCATGCATGTGCCAGGGAATCAAGACACGTGAAGCAAAAATTGTCTTTGGAGGCTTTTGTCAGCAGCAGCCTCCTGATTATCAAGTGTCAGATTTAACCTACTTCTCATTTGATATAGATGGTTGTATTCTTTGGGAAATAACTGAAAAAACACACATTCCTCTGTAAGTGTTTTCATGACAGAGGCAGAGTGGAGTCTTCTCTCCCAGCTCACATAAAGGTCCACTTCTCTGCTTGCCTGGAACAGAGGTGATGGGGAGGGAAGGGAAGCACTTGCCTGATGCAGTGCCTCTGCCTGAAGACCAGTATTTGCCTGAGAGGTACATAAAGTCATTTTGATAAATCCATTTTTAAAAAAAATTTTTGGTCAGTTAAGTTGCTAACTTTTCAAAGATTCAATGCAGGAATATTGATTGGAGTCTAAATGTAAAGTCCTCAATTGAAGTAAATTCTCAGAATGATAACTAAGAATGTAGCAACAGCATTTTACTTCGTTTTCAGTATTACCATATGTAGTATAGAGACACACACACGCATACCTAAACAGTCATTTAGATATGTATTCATGTATATATATCAAGGCCTTCCATATATACATACATATATACACACACAAACACACATATACACACTGTCTCTCTCTGTACTTCTGAGCACCCACAAGTCAGATGCAGATGCCTTTAACATTTGTGAAGAACACTTTACAGATTATAGCACAAAAGACAGTGTATAAATTCTCAAAAAGACTTTGAAACAGTCAACTTTCTTGTTCAGGGTGCTATTAAACAACAGACTCAAACGACTGAATACAAATCTCACATTAGCAGTGGAGATAATGAAGCCTGTTCTCTTTTGTGCTTGTGTCTTGTGCTTGGATTTGCTAATGTCTGAATAAGATATGAGGGCCAGCTGATGCTTTGCCTGCATTTAGTGTCCTCTTCCATGTAGCTTTTAATAAGGGGTGAGTTCACACTGTAGCACTATGCTTGCTGGGAGCAATGATGAGAGTGTCCTCTTGACATTGGTTTCACAATTTCACCAGACTTGTAAGAACTTACTATCTTTCAGGATGCTTTGGTAGGAATTGGACAGTAAGCTCTGAAATATACAGATGAAATGACTCTGAGACTATCATGCACACGCTCATGTGCAAACATAGAGCGATTACAAACAGCTGAATTCCTTAGGAAAACAGACCGAAATGTTTAAGGATGTAAGAACATGTTTACTTCCAGCATGTTTGAGTTTTCCTGTTCCACACAGTATTGTAGGCAGTTAAGAGAATCACTTCAGAGCACTACAGCAGACACTTGTCCAGTGGAATTATTTTTACTATTTGTAAATCTTTTTCAATTTTTAGTTTATTGCTCCCTTTTAACATCAGAGAAATAGAAGGGCACAATTGCAAACATTCAGCTTTTTCAAACATGTCTTAAAACTCAAGGATCCTGGCATTTAGAACTTAGCTAACACTGAAACACTGATTGTTTCAGAAACATTTACCCAAAGCCAGTTTATAAAATTCATTGATCTCTCTTTGCATACTGGAGAGCTAATCCTAACTTTGCCTCCACATTACAGAAGAAGGGCAGAGTTCCTCATATTTTTATGTCAGTGCTATGTTGGATTCACAGTAAGACACACAAGGGCACAGTTGAAAACACTCAACGGGTGTGTTGTTCGATTCCACTGTTTAAATTTAGCCTTACATCTTGACTGTATTTAATTTAGACATTTTTGACCCAGATTCATCCTTAGCGTGACTGTGATAAGATCAATGGATTTACATTGGGAATTAACTTGGTCCATTATGCTAAAACCCGTATGTCTTCATAATAAGCCTGTATCAAGATGTTTTTTAAAATTTCCTTTATTTTAAACTGAGTGAATAATTGCTCCTATAAATAACACCCTGATAAGAAGGACAGAGAAGAGCAAGAAAAAAATGCAGAGATAAATAAGTACAGGCAAAAAATATCTTTGATGGCTTTTATTCTGTGATCATAGAGCACCACTTCCAGCTAGCGCTACTGAAGCAACACACTACTTTATTATGGGATATAAACAACATATAATGAGCATCTATGGGACATTGGATAACTCTCATTAGTGAGGGAAGATCTTCATAACTCACATGTTGGTTTACCACTTCATTTTATTGACTCACACTCATTAGACAGCCACAGTGCTTTCCAATACGATGACAGCTAACTTCTTCAGGGCCCACAGTGTGACAGCTTTTCTGATGTTGGCCTTTTGGGGATTCTTCTGAAGACAGAATTGCAATATGATTTGTTTGTGTGTTGTTGAAAGGTAGACAGGGACAACAAATACAAACTGCTGCTTGGTTTTTCATGCACGAAGCCCTCTGTTCAGTTGACTGAGAGAGACCTGCCCCCTTCCCAGACAGCATAGGAAAGTAAAAAATTCATCACTGACTCTGATGAATAAATAGCAGAGGGACTGAGATGGGGGAACACTTGCCTTATGACCCTCATCTCCCCTTTGACAGCTTGGGACTAGACCAAGTCATTACCTGATCCTCACTCACTCATGGTCAGTCTTGTTGGGGCCCCTTTCACGGTTTAAAGTTCTGCAAATCCTCATTCTTGCGAGTAATGCAGAGGCATGTGCTTGGAGTATCAACAGAGGCTTCTAGTCTTGAGCCTTACAAACACTGCTTATTTGTTCTGACTTATAGAAGAATAAGAATGTTCTCGGAGTGTCAAAGTTGTTTGTTTGGTTTTGGTTTGTTTGTTTTCCCCCCCCTACATACAGTTGTAATACTTACAAGTGGATACACTGGGATACATTTCCAGATGTCCACTAAGTGTGAAAAGGAGTAGAGGCCTCTGGCACTGACATTTTCCATTGGAAGAATGCTCCCGTCAGGTTGTTAGGTTGCTCCCAAGCCTCCAAATGTACCAGAGCTACTTTGCTCATTATGCTGCTCCTGTGTGAAGTAGAGGATTCATTTTTAAAATTCTCTTTCTGACCTGCAAGACCTTCAGCAGTCCAGTTCCTGCAAACTGGCATAAGCTCCTCTCCCTGCTTGCACTGCAGATTCTAGTCTGCTAGATCATCACCTACTGTTGGCTTTAATGCCAAAATACCAAAGAAGCTCACCATTTTTTGCATTACATATCTGGAATGCTCTGCCAGTTTGCAGCTCGCTCGCTTGTGACACGTTTTTACACATGACTGCCATTCTGAGCTACTGCAGCACGTGCTGGCCCATTGCTGATATAATTACATTCTGATGATGCTGTTATAACTTCATTTTTCAAGTACTTCAGTGTATATTCAAATAATGTAGAAGAAACATTAAGGTGCAGTAGAGAGGAAAAAACCCATCGAAATAACTCAGTGCTTTTTAAAAGGAAATACTACTGTCTGAGACACCTATTTTAAAATGCTTTTAACACATAGTGCTTAAATGAAGTTAACATACCACAGGCCTTTCTAGTACTGCTGAACCACTCAGCAAGAAGGCACTTGCTGCTCAGTAACTTGATTTGTTAGGAAAAAAAAAAGTGTGCTCACTGTCAGAAAGCACATTTCAAACTAGATTAATTGAACAGAAGAGTATCCACTTCAGAAGCGACACACAGCAGATAAAATGAGTGTCTAGTTTTGGCAGTAGCAAATCTGGTTTCATTAGTCTGTTGTATGTTGTGTTCCATCTGAAGGAGCACATTTTAGACACCACAAGTTTTCAATACATATAGACATACATATGTGTGTAAATATGTGTGTGCATGGCACAGCTGTCTGAACCAGTATATAAAAATATGTACTTTCATACATAGTGACAATAGTTTGGTCATAATTTTAAAATACAATACAGAGGCTGGGAGTGGGTATTAAGATCTAGAAAACTCAGGCCAGACCTAGGACCCATGAGACACTTAGTAAACACACAAGTCAAAAGCACCACCATGTAAACCCCCTTCCACTTTTAATATTTTTTATGCTAAATCATAGAGTCATCATAGAAGTGGTTTGGGCTGGAAGAGACCTAAAAAGCCATCTGGTTCCAAACCCCTGCCAAGGGTAGGATTACCTTCCATTAGACCAGGTTGCTTGGAGCTCCATCCAACCTGACCTGGAACACTTCCAGAGATGGGTCCTCATATCCATCCTTCTCTGGGCAGCCTGTGGCAGTGACTCACCACTCTCACAGTTAAGAATTTCTTCCTAATATCTAATCTAAACCTCCCCTCTTTCAATTTAAAATCATAGCCCTGTGTCCTGTCACTGCATTTTAAAATGCTGGGAAATACTTTTATTGTACTCAGAAGATTCAGAATTATACACCTAAGTGGAAAATTTCCAGCCTGACTTGCTGTCTGAAAAAAAAAAAAAAAAAGAAAAGGAAAAAGAAATTAATGAACCCCCTCTGGAACATATTTCGATGATTTTGCCACAATCTTTCTTCGGTATCCTCTCATGGGTTGAATTAGGCTTTAAGTGAGTCTCTTAATAGTTTTCACCTTAGAAAAATGAAAAGTATCCAGAAAACGGAAAGTTAGAAATAAACAGAACACATTGCAATTATGGGTTTGTGTTGTTCACTTCATAAATAACTTTGTTCTGATATACAACTGCAAATTCTCACATATTAGGTGACTTGGCCTTTGTGAATCTAAACTTGCCTTCTGCTTATTATCCTGACATTTAGGAACCATAGATGGTATTGCAATAAGTAAATATTCTCTTTAGAATTTTACCTCAGCTGCTCAGCTGCCTTGCCTTAACATTACACCGCAGACTTCTCAAATGTCTGTGTTTCACCTGTGACTGCTGAGACTACATTTGACAATCTAGAAATGTATTTTTGGGGAGCTTTTGCCTGTTTTCTGAAGAATGAGCCATGTGTAAGCCAGTTTAAGCCAGTCCTGTATGCAGGTGGCACAGGCAGCACAGACATATCTGATCTAATGGGGTTCTTAAAACTTGCCCACAGTGTGAGAGAACAGGGTTCGTGGGAGCAGCTTCCCAGGTGAGGAGTGACAGTGACACATGGGACAGGCTTCAGCTCGCTGCTGGAAAAGGTTCTACTCAGCCCACACAAATCCATTCCAAAAATCCCTCTTTGTATAGTGATTACAGGAGCTTTCTCGTTGTCCTTGCCTGAATATTGGTTTTGTTAAACATCCATTTGAGCAACACTAGAATTGAAATACAAGGATTCTAAACTCATGACTGCTGGAGTCCAAACTGTTCAATATATAATTCTTGTTTATGTTAATGAAACAATTTGGATTGCTTATTTTTCATGCCACCAAATCCATATCAGTGATGAAATCTTATGCCAAGGTGTTCCACAGGTAAGAATTTCCCTTAAAAGGCACTTTTGAGACTCTTACACCCACAAGTGTTAAATGTGTCTCAAACCAGTTGCTTTCCAAATGCCTCTCATCTCTAACCATTTCTACATTGATTGATGCTTTTCAGTTGCAATTAGATTTTTTAAGAACTTACAAATTTTCTTCAGCATTCTGTCTGCCAGGAACACATGGTGTAAACCAGATGCCTTTAGAATTTGTTATTTTCTGACATTGCTCTTCTCTACCATGCTTTATTTGCCACAAATGCCACCAAATTAACATTCATAAACTGAGAGCCCAAAGACTTGTTGACTAAAATTAAACGGTTTGAATAGGTCAAAATCATCTTGTCTTTGGTACTATAATCTCTGGTATCTGAAAGGATTTCCTTTGAAATCTGTTTGTGTTCTAATTGCGATGTTGTGGCGCTGAATGGGTTTTGTCAATTTTTTCTTTTAGCTGCCACATATTTCAAAGTAACAATTAAAAGCTTCAGAATGACTGACTTTAGAGCTCTTCATGACAGTGGTTAAGAGGTTACTAAACTACCTTTTCCCAGTGATCTCTGTGTGGAATGAGATTTAGATCCACTTTGAGCAGCCCTGCAGGAGAGGATTTGGGGGTTCTGGTGGATGGAAAACTGGACGAGCCTTCAGTGTGCACCTGGAGCCTGGAAAGCCAACTGTGTCCTGGGGTGCATGAAAAGAAGTGTGACCAGAAGGGCGAGGGACAGGATTCTGTCCTTTTGCTCTGATCTCCTGAGACCCTACCTGGGGTAAAGAGTCCAGCTCTGGAGTCCTCAGCACAAGAAAGACAGGGACCTGTTAGAGCAAGTCCAGAGGAGGCCACAAAGGTGGTCAGAGCGCTGCAGCACCTCTGCTGTGGAGACAGGTTGGGAGAGTGGGCAGTGCTGTCTTAAGATAAAGCTGTGGGCGGATCTTAGAGCCCCTTCCAGTACCTCAAGGTGGTGGTTAAAAAACAAGAGTGACATTTTACATAGGCAGAGAGTAATAGGCCAGGGGGGAACGGTTTTAAATTAAAAGGTTGTCTTGGGTTGTTAGGTCAGACGTCAGGAAGCAATGCTTTACTGTCAGGGTGGTGAGGCCCTGGCTCAAGCTGCCCACGGAAGCTGTGGATCCCCCATCCCTGGAAGGACAGGCTGGACGGGGCCCTGAGCACCCTGGTCTGGTGTAAAGTGTCCCTGCCCGCGGCAGGGGTAGGAACGAGATAATGCTGAAGGTCTCGTTCAATCGGAACCATCCTTTGCTTTCATAAATCGCCTTCTTGATTTCTCAAAAGACAGGCAAAGCCCCTTAAAACACCACCAGGGATGTATTTTCAGAAATACTATTAATCCACTCAAGCAGAACATTCGTGTGCCAGTTTCCAGCTCACACACGACAGACCATAGCAGCGCATTTAAAGCTGTTTTGTTAATCCACATGAAACGCCAGTTTCCCAGCGCTCCTTTGAGACGGGCTATCCAGTCACGTCCCTCAGGACACATCCGGGTGGGAGCGGCGCTGGGATCTGAAGGAAAGCACGGCCCTGCCCCGTCGGGGCCGCACCAGGGAGGACACGGCCCTTCCCCTCTGGCCCTGCGGCTCCGCGCGCCCCACTCAGCGCCGCCGCCATGGCCGCCCCGGCCGGGCCGGCGTCACTTCCACCCACGCCGCGCAGCGCAGCGCATGCGCGGCGGCGGCTCCAGCAGGGGGAGAGCGTAGTGATTTCAGCGCATGCGCGGACGCGCCGCGGCGGTCTCGCCTTCCGCTCGCCCAGCGCCGTTCCCGCCGC
>JAJPCS010000018.1:3725361-3773462 GCA_021164005.1 Willisornis vidua nigrigula
CAAACACACCCTCACACACACACGCATCACGGCCCCGCCGATCTCCCGGGGGCTCCGGTGGTGCCGCGCCCTGCGCGGGGCCCCGGCGGCATCTCCGCGCTCGGGGCGACCTCCCGCGTCACGTGGCCGAGGTCGCGCCGGCGCCCTGCCCGCGGCCGGCTGCCCCCGCGCCGCCTGACAGGGCCCGCGCCGAGGGGCCGCGCACGGAGCTCTCCGGCGGCGCCTCCGCCCTCCCCGTTCCTCCCCGTCCCGCGGGCTCGGAGCGGCGAGCCCAGCGCTGTCCGCCGAGGCGCGATCTCAGCGCCGCGCGGCACCGCCCGCGCAGGCAGCTGGGCGGACAGCCCGGGCGGCCGTTCTGCGGCGGACCCCGGCGTGACCTCGCGCGGGCCGGGCGGGAGGCGCATTGATGTGCCGGGAGCGGGCCCGGCCCCGGCGGCAGCGGCGGCGGCGGCGGCGGGAGGGGCCGGCGGGGGCTCCGGCACCGGCACCATGGTGAGCGCGGTCCGGGCATGGGGCCCACTTGCTGCAGGCCTCGGCGCTGGGACCGCCGGTCTGTGTGAGCAGCGCTCGCTGAAGGACCGACCCCGCTCAGGACGGGCGGGCGCTGCTCCCGCCGTGCTGTTTCTCCGCGGGGAAGGGCAGCGACACGCCGCGCTCCGGGAGTGTGGAGGGCCGGGATGGCTGTCCGTACGTCCGAGGCTCCCGTCGTTCTCCGCAGTTCCCGCAAAAGGCTGCAGCGAGGCAGGGCCGGTGTCCCCTGCTGTGCCCGCAGTGAGGGGACCAGAGGAAAGAGTCTCAAGCTGAGGCTCAGATTAGATATTAGACAAAACTTTTTCACTGTTAGGGTGGTCAGGCATTAGCACAGGTTGCCCAGGGATGTGTTGGAGTCACCATCCGGGGAGCCGTTCAGCGTCTGAATCTGGCGCTGCGTGATGTGGTTCAGTGATTTTGGGGCTGCACTGGCAGTGCTGGGTTTGTACTGGGCTTTAGGCTGGATATCAGGAAGAAGTTCTTTACAGAGAGAGTGGTCAGACATTGCAATGGACTGCCCAGGGAGGTGGTGGATTCTCCGACCCTGGAGGTTTTTAAGGTGAGACTGGACGTGGCACTGAGTGCCATGATCTGGTAATCAAAGTGGGGTTGGATTAAGGGTGTACCTTGATGATCTCAGAGGTCTCTTCCAACTCAACTGATTATGTGATGATCTTACAGGTCTTACATGATTCCAACTGGCTGCTCATATCTTCTGTAAAACCCCTGTAAACAGAGTGTGTAAATGGTCTTGGGTATATCTAGAAACCTTTGCCAGGCACCTTGATCAACACTAGTTCATTGTCAGTGCTCTGTGTGTGGCAGCACAGGAATGTCATAGAATGTTTTGAGTTGAAAGGGACCCTAAGGGAAAAAAAAAACCAACCCTGCCTTAAATTGCTTTTCACAACCAATGTTTCAGCACAGCCACAATTTATTGCCCTGAATATAATGCACCATAAATGACCTTGTAACATGGTAGGAGAAGAGCAAAGTTTGACCAGTGGAATTGCTAACAATATAAACTTCTTGGATATGCGTTGCTTAAGTAGAGGAGGCCAAGTAATTAATACCAAATTATGTAAAGATATATGACTATAAAGATATGCTGAATTTTGTATTTAGATCTTAGTTGCCATTTAAAACAGTGGAGTGGATCGGCTCAGCTTTTAGTGTGCTTATATTATATATAAAAGGAGCAGGGATACATGAGTGCAGATATGAAAACACGCTATATCTGCCATTGCTGTATTTCTCTTCTGTATGAGTATGTATCTATAGGTCATTTAAACTATGGCAACTGTGTTTGTTCATTTAAACTATCTAAGTCTTAAAAAGTGCACTTTCCAGGTGCATTTTTAATAAAATCTGCCTTTCAACCTTTCTCATAGATTTAATCACATAAGTCTACTAAAGTACCTTCTAATAGAATATATTGTGGCTTATGGAAACAGTTGTATTTTTTCTTATGAAGTCTTTTTGTTAATTTTTTTCTTCTCTTTTCTAGAGGTTAGAATATTTAATCATAACATCTTGAAATACTCATCTCATTTGTAGGAGCCCACAGGCAGTGGGGTCTATATCCATATTGGAAGCTACTTTGGGAAAGTTGTGAGCAAATAAGGCTTTTCCTCTCAGTGTAGGTCCTTAATTAAATTGAGTGATTGCTTGTGTTGCCCGATGAGGTTGAAAGATCAGGTCCAGCTTTCTTTGCTGGGTGCTGGCAGTGTGGACAAATAATCTTTGTGTGGGGTTCCCTGACGTAAGCAAAGTGCAAAAGTTGGTTGTCTACTTTTATCCTCTTTGGAAGCTGCATTCTCCAGTTCCAAAGCAGTTTCTTTTGCAACAGGAGGTTTATAAATCAAGTCTTAGACATCAACATCTGCCAGGCTGGGACTGCCAGGACTCATCTATGCAGTTCCAGTCAGGCACTGACTTTAAACTCTGTACAAGTGTCTTAATACTGTGCAAAGCTTTGGTGTTTTGGGCTGTTCGGCAGAGGCATCAAACACTTTCCGTTTTTTGTGCCTGAAATGATGCCTGTAAGTTCCTGTGTTCTAAGGTTGGGAGCTTCCCTGGTTCCCACTGTGGTAGTTGGGCTAATACAGTGTAAACCAGATTTTTGAAATCTTTGAATAGTAATAATGGAACATAACTTTGATTTTTTCCTGTCTAGTAGAACATCTCTCTGAACCGATTTTACTTGTAATTTAACAGTACAGTGCATATATGTTGGTGATCAGTACAACAAATACTCTGCATTGGCCTCTTCAGTGATAAAGATAAATATGCATTTTTATGAATGCCCTTGTGCCGGCCATGGGGTTTCTGTAGCAATAACTTGATTTGCTTAATGATCTCTAGTTCTGTAATCTTTGTACTGAAAGAGGCTCAGTAGGAAAAGTCACAAGCCTGTCAGGTAAAGTGCAGTTCACTGACTAAAATACAGGTTTGGTTTTACACAAGTCACTTTGTTTCAAAGGGTGTCAGGCACTGCTGAGTTTCCCACCTCGAAGTTTGTGGCTCTCCTTTGAATCTGTGCAAAGACACTGGTCAAGGGAGAAGTGACCTTTGGGTGGGAAAGACCTGAGAAGCTGAGCAGTTGGATGGTAGCCTTAAACTCCTCCTAAATGTTTCATGCCACTTTGTGCATCTTTTGTTCATCTCTGCTATGCTGCAAACAGTGGTAGGCACATGCAAATTCTAATTCAGGGGAAATTTGGTCATCATAAAAGAAAAAAACCCTAAATATCCAGATTTTGAAGATATCTCTTGGCATAGATTTATTTCCCAATCTTAGCTTTATGAATATCTGATTTTTACAAATTGTAAGACTTGACCTGACTCAGATTGCAACCATTCTGACTGTAGGTGCTTGGTGAGGGTGGTCCTTTTCATAGGAAACGTTCATTTTAAGATATGGCACAGCAAGCTCACTTTTCTTTGGCCATCTCATATAATTTCTGCTGTTTAGGAAACAATTCGGAATTGCATTTATGTTTTGGGAGAACATTATCTTGCTTTTGCAAGCTGCAGCTCGAGCAGGGACATAAACACAGAGGAAACTTTTTATGGGGTGGAAATTGCCGTGCAAAAGTGGCAGTTACTTGTAAAGCAACAATGTGTGTGTGGCTCGGCGTCGCTAACGCAGATCTGGGCAGGGCTCTCCCCACGTGGGTGTGCCCTTCCAGCCTGCACAGTGGACTTTTTAGGTGAGGCACAGAGTGCTCAGAACTGGCCCCACCGTTTAAGTCCTGAGGTCCATCTGCCACGGCCGAGCGAGGTTGGACAGTGCCAGTGAAGTCCTCAGGACTAGAACCTACAGCACCCGGCATTTCCCAGGAGGTCTCCCATCTAAGTACTAATCCGGGGCTGACCCTGCTGAGCTTCCGAGATCTGAAGGAATCGGATGTCAGGGAGGCATTGAACTGCCGTAAAAGCAACAATGTGTCGGCTGTTAAATGGCATGTGGAGAGTTTGTATCTCTTCAGCTTCCTGGCCTCAAGGTTCCACATTTCCACGTGTGGAATTGCAGAGAGCATTTGTTACATTCTCCCAGGCATCTTGCTGGTCACTACTAATAAAATGCCTCTTCCCTTTCTTACTTCGAAATTCACTGCCTTGTTAACAAGTTTGCATGTTGCCATTGAAAGAGGTTTATGCCCTGGATTAACTTCTATAGAATATTCCAGTGCAATTGTATACAAATCTTGTTTTTACAACTCTTGCCTGTTCAGAAAGCAAGCAGCTGGCATTACATTTCTGAAGGTGAAATTGTAACCTGGGTTCTACCAGCTGTTTTTCCAGGCATGCAGTTGTGTCCCTGCTGCAGTACTGGTGTCCAGTTGGCTTCAGCTCAGGGCCCTTGTCTTGCAGGGGAGGAGATGGTTATTGTCAGAGAACAGGCAGTTTCAAAGTCCTGTGTAAAGCAAGGTGTTTGAATTATTTGTAATGTGTACATACTTGGTAAAGAAAAGAAAGACAGGAAAACCTGACCTGTTAGTACAAGTAAGGAGGAATAACCTTGGGCAAGGTCAAAATCAAGGAGACTGGAGTGGTGGCTTTGCATAAAACAGCCTGTGCTATCTTTGTGTTGCATGTACTGCAAGTGAGTGATTAACAGAAAATGTCCTTTAGGCAGAGGTACTTTTAGAAATTTGTTGATTTTTTTCCTTTTTTTTGTTGGTTCTTCTGAGATAGCCCTTGGTATTTTATAAGTACACTTAACTTGTAGATAAGAGTATTGTAACTTTATCTTAATTATTTATTCTTAGTTTTTGTTCTCCTGATTATCAGCTACTGTGTCTCCAGGTATGTAGCACAAGACTGTGAAAATGGAAGTCTAGGTTATACTTTTTTCAACCTTATGCTGTTGTCTTTTGGATCTATCATTTTTTCCCCCCACTTTTAAGAAATCTGGCTTTTTTCCTTTAACATAACTTCTAACATAACTCCTGTGAGCCACTTATATGTTCTCTGCTATGTTTTATTTAAAACTTTCATGTAAAGTGTGCTGTGTTAGGCTAGCAAAGGTCAGAATACCTTGCTTACTGAAGAGTCTGGAAGTGAATGGAGTGCTCAGGGCTGGGAAGCAGAGTGGGGCTTGCTTTCTACTGAGAGAACAATGGGGATGTTGTGGAAATAAAAAAAAAGTAAAACAGGAACAGCCAACAATCAGAGTTAAAGCCTGATGAGTGACTTGGAATGCGATGGCTGCTGGCACCGCTGACGTTCTAAATCCTTTTCAAGGGTTGGACACTGAAGTGAAGCTGTGCTGATTCCTTTGTTCCCTCCCCTCCTTTCCCTACCTGTGCCTGGGCTTGAGAGTGGGGCAGATGCTCTACACTAGTCAAAGACTGAAATTTCCCGATGTGGATGTTGTTAATTGTGAAGTTTGTGTTAAATCCAGAGGGTTTGTGATGTTGGCTGTTAGATCATGTCAGAGCTGAAGAGATCACAAACCCAGGTTTGTAATTAGTGATGTAGGTTTAAGGCATAATGTCTTATGGAATGCCATGCCTACAGATGGCCTTTAGGTGTGTGAAGCAGGGGTCACATATTACTGCCCCTGTGACCTGGGAATCCATTTTCCCTTTGATGAGGCATGCAAGTTTCAATGGATTTTTGAGGGTTTTTTTGAAAACTGCTGTGGTGTTCTGCCTCCCTGTTCCTTTCCAGTTTAAAATGAACCAAAAAATACTATGCCTATAATACTGAGTGGTTTTAAATTTTTGTTTTTTTAAAGATAGTTCACTTTTCTAAGTCACATACTGACTGGTTATTAACATTTCTCTACAGGGTGTGATAGGTGTGCAGCTGGTGGTTACCATGGTCATGGCTAGTGTCATACAGAAGATCATACCTCACTATTCTCTTGCTCGTTGGCTTCTCTGTAGTGGCAGGTAAGATAAGAGTTGCTGTACAGTGTGTGAATGTGGTAATGCAGTTATGCATTAGAGTAGTAGTGGTAAAACATACTAATTTAGTTCATTTTCTTGAAAAGTAATTGATCCACTGTTCTTAAATTTAGTACTGTAGCATTGTGACACCTGATTTGCAGGCTCAAGGTAAAAAGACAGTGTTACTGTAAAAGAGCAGAATTGTTCATTGCTGCTCATTCTATCAGTCATAAAGTTAATTGTTCATCAGCTCTTATGTTAAAGGTACAAGGTACACCTTTAATATTAAAAAGCTAAACTGAATGCAAGACACTGAAGAATGGAAGAATTTTTTTCTGCTGCTCTGCCTCTGTGTTCTTGTTAATCCACCTCCTGATTAGCTTTGTGTATAAACCCTGCTTAGGTATTTATTGAAAATTATGTTCTTTTTTTAGTACTTCACAGGACAGGATTAGTATTAAATTTCAGTACACTGCTTCCTTGTAACAATAGATCAAACAGACATAATGAGTTGCAAGGGGAGCATTCCCTGTCTGGCTGTACCTGCAATAACAATGAAAAACAGGAGCTGTTTTGAATACAAATCAGTATGTTAAATATTAAAAGCAGTCATGGACACGTTTTTCCTTTCTTAAGAAAAATACTTAGTATGATTAGAAGGTAATGTGCTGTCTTTTCTAATTGTTAACATTTTGGGAATACCAAAACCTTTACTCCCTGATTTCTGATGTATTCCTTGAATATACTTCATAGGAGTATTAATGAGTCTGGTATAATTTTCCATTGCCTTTTTTTCTGCTCTGCATCTCATGTTTCCCAACTTGTTTCTTTTTAATCTGCATTTCATCACTCAACGTGTTGCTAATGAGAAGTGACTGTAAATGTTGTTTAGGTGTGTGTTAGGTACAACAGAAAACACTATTAGTCAGGTCAATAACACAAACAAGGATCATACTCTTTAACTGTTGTGTGAAGTTTCATTGTTGACCACATCCGCAGGGTGTTGATCACCTTTTTCCTGCCCTGAAAAGAGTATTAATGAGTTAATGAATATGAAACTACCTACCATTTATTTTTTAGGTCTGTTATCATAGAATCATAGAATCGACTGGGTTGGAAAAGACCTCCGAGATCATCGAGTCCAACCCTTGGTCCAACTCCGGTCCATTTACCAGATCACGGCACTCAGTGCCACGGCCAATCTCAGCTTAAAAACCTCCAGAGATGGGGAATCCACCACCTCTCTGGGCAGGCCATTCCAATGCCTGATTACTCTCTGTAAAGAATTTTTTCCTGATATCCAACTTAAATTTCCCCTGGCAGAGCTTAAGCCTGTGCCCCCTTGTCCTATTGCTGAGTGCCTGGGAGAAGAGACCAACCCCCACTTGGCTAGAACTTCCCTTCAGGTAGTTCTAGACAGTGATGAGGTCACCTCTGAGCCTCCTCTTCTCCAGGCTAAACAACCTCAGCTCCTTCAGCCTCTCCCCACAGGACTTGTGCTCCAGTCCCTTCTCCAGCCTTGTTGCTCTTCTCTGGACCTGCTCCAGCACCTCAATATCCTTTCTGAACTGAGGGGCCCAGAACTGAACACAATACTCAAGGTGTGGCCTCACCAACGCAGAGTGCAGGGGAAGGATTACTTCCCTGGTCCTGCTGGCCACGCTATTTTTGATACAGGACAGGATCCCATTGGCCTTCTTGGCCACCTGGGCACACTGTTGGCTTATGTTGAGCTTCCTGTCAATTAGTACCCCAAGGTCCCTTTCCACCTGCCTGGCTGCTCTCCAGCCACTCTGTGCCCAGCCTGTAGCGCTGCAGGGGGTTGTTGTGGCCGAAGTGCAGGACCCAGCACTTGGCCTTGTTGAATCTCATCCCATTGGAATCAGCCCATCTCTCAAGTCTATCCATGTCCCTCTGCAGAGCCCTCCTGCCTTCCAGCAGGTCGACACTCCCTCCCAACTTGGTGTCATCAGCAAATTTGCTGATGATGGTCTCAATCCCCTCATCTAAATCATCAATAAAGATGTTAAACAGGACTGGACCCAACACAGACCCCTGGGGAACACCACTAGTGACCGGCCACCAGCTGGATGCAGCTCCATTCACCAGCACTCTCTGGGCCCGGCCCTCCAGCCAGCTCCTAATCCAGGAGAGGGTACACTTGTCCAGGCCGTGGGCTACCAGCTTTTCCAGAAGTATATTATGGGAGACAGTGTCAAAGACCTTGCTGAAGTCCAGATAGACCACATCCACAGCCTTCCCCTCATCCACCAGGTGGGTCACGTGATCGTAAAAAGAGATCAGGTTGGTCAGACAGGACCTGCCCCTCCTAAACCCATGCTGGCTGGATCTAATCCCTTGTCCACCCTGAAGGTGCTGTGTGATTGCACTCAGGATGATCTGCTCCATAACCCTGCCAGGCATGGAGATCAACAGTTCTCCAAATGGCATATTACACTTTTTGTGTCCTGTTTAAACATTTATTTCAAAATTTCAAAATTTCTAAATATCTAGTTGCTCTTTTAAAAGAATTACTCAATATTATGCCCGTGTTCTTCATTCCTGTGAAGTTTTTTCTCTCAGTATCCCTGTTCTAAGGCATGTGCCAATGATAGCTAGATGTTTCAAATGTTTTTGTAATCCTTTTCTGAGTTCATCTTTGCACACCTTCAGATGGATAAATACTTAAAGCAGGATTTCAGCACTTGTGATTCATTAATTCTGCTCTTACTGAAGTCAGTGGGAGTCACCTTATTGCCATTACTAGTTAATACCCTGGCAAATCTCATTGTTGCTTTTCAGTGTCTTTTATTTGTTTGGTAACTTTATTTTAGTGCACTGTAATTTCAGGCCCTATGAATAATCCCCTGCATACAGGAATTGTATAAAGAGTCAGGAATAACACTCTATTCCAGAAATAAAAAGAAGTCAGGAGCTCCACTGCAGCAAGAATCTGAATTTTAATGGCGGAAAGGACAATAATTATTTTCATAGTTTAACTGACAGACTATCTTTTGTTTTTACCTCATTTTTCCTCATTACTGTCTTTTGCCAGAGGCATTTTCTTTGACAGACCTGTGTGGGTGGGGTGGTAGGGGGTTTTATACACATACCTGTACAGGTACAAACAGGGACACTGCTTGTACCTGTCTAGTTGTCCCAGGAAAAGTTACCATCGGCTCCTCCTTTTCCTTGTCAAGAGACTTCAACTGGTCTTTGATTTCCAACAGTGGTTTTTAAGCCATTTGCTTCCAAAGGGTTGTCAGGCTTTTCTAAGCGACTTAGACTGACTTGTGTATAGACAGTCCTTGCCAAATGAAAGGGAGGATAAACATGTTACCAGACAACACAAACACTTCTGTGACCAGTTGGTTTCAAGATGCCTGTACAGGTCCATGCAGAGTTTATTAAAAGGAAGCACTGACATTTCAAAATCCAGAAGAATTGTTAGGCTAGACAGAGATAGAGATAAGATAATTACTTCTTCATGGAGTAAACAACTATCACTGACTGTCAAAAAGCTTACTTAAATTTGTAAAGAAATACAGTTTTTCAATCTATGTTATTTTCAGAGCTTGAATGAAATTTAAGAATTGGCAGCCTAAGTGTCTGCATACGCCTTTGCATTTTTAACTATTAAAACACTCTCTGCCAAAATATTGGTTTTAAGTTGCTTAGCTGTTTCAGTTGTTCTGTTTTCAGGGCACTTCAGGAGGACAGGAGGAAATGGATGTTTTGTTGTGCGTTCGTTAATGACCTTCATTCAGATTAACTGGGGCATATCTGTGTGGCTGTTGCTATTCAAACTAACTTGGATGTGTCAAAGCCACGGGGTAATCAGTTCTAGGATTTCAGTTTTAAACAAATATAAGCTAAAACAGATACAATCTACTTTTTGATTAGTTCTATCTTTATGACAATGTTGCTTCAAATCTCTTGGGTTTAGGATTTTTAAACTCAAGGTGTATAGGGTTTATTAACTGAAGAATCTGCAAACTTGTGTCCTATTAGTTGTAATTAAGTATCATTTGCAACATAATTCTGTATTGTAATTAAGAGCAAATTGTGGTTTTAAGTGTTTGGTTTGTGTTAGTCTGCTACACAGAACAAGAATTTTGCCTGTTCTGCTGCATTGGGTACTATTTTCCTGTGTAGGAAAGATTTTGAAAAGATTCTTTACATCATAGGTGACTTTAATAACATTTAATTAACTACTGAGGTTAACCTCAGCATGCCAAATTCGGATCTGGGAAATGGTGAATGACAAACAGAAGAATGTTTCTCTGCTTTCTCCCACTTTATTTGGATCATGTGAAAGATAGGAAGAAGTTAACATCTCCAGTGTAGTTTGTCTTCTTGCATGAAAGGGTTTTTCTCTGGTTTCTGTGTATCTCAGTCTCAACAAAGTCTCTTTTCCAACAAAATTTGTAAACCACAAATATTTTAGCTGGGACCACATATGATAAAAATAATGAAACAACTTTCACTCCTGCTTACGCTTAAAAGACAACCTGAACAATATTCAGCTCCTCTTTTCTCCCACAAAACTCTTTGTTCAAAGTCTGTGATATTTGCCATGTTCAGTTTTGGAACTGGCAGTGAATTCCTTCCCGGGAAATTTGCAGCATGCAACAGTTTGATGTTTTATTGGCTGGTATTGAAGTTCTTTGCTCTCAAAGAGATCCCAAGATGGAGGAAGCTTTTCCAAAACAGAGCTGGGAATCAAGTGTTATAAAGTGGCTTGAGGTTTGGGTTTTGATGATTATTTTCCAAATTTGCTGTATTATCTCATTGAAATTGGATTTGACATCATCTCTAAGGTTCACCAACGTAGATTTGAATGGTGACAATTAGTGGCCTCCTACTTCCACACACATTTACCAAGTCTGTTTCTGTTAATACTTGGTCTCCTTTGCCTCAGCATTTGAAAGTGGGGACCAGTGTGACATCCTTCCTGCATCTGGACAATTGCCTTCCCTCGTTGAGTGTAGAAAAGGCCTTGTTTCACCTACTCAGGGTTTTGACATACTTAGAGATTTAAGTGAAATATACCGTCTTTGACCCTTAACCGTCTCCAGTTTTCCTCTTTAGAATTTCCTTGCCACTTCTTGCCCTTTAAATGAATGAGGAATTGATGATGTATTGATTTGTGAAAGTGGAAAAAACTTGTAGGTCAGTTACATGTAAATTAGTGATTTTTTTAATGTCACTTTTTCTAGTAGGATTTGAAGATATCACTGAGGAGGCATTTAGAAGAGAAATGTTGATGTTATGATCTACTCTGCTTAAGAAAAAGGATTGGTAGTGGTTATTAGATAATAGCTATGTCAGATTCTGGAAAACAGCTGGGTTATGGAGGATATAATTATATTTCATAAAATTATTTAGAAGATGGTTCTGATGGGTAATTGTAATGGTATAATTATTCTAGTGAACTTTTTCTCCTTTTTAAAGGCCTGTATTTGATGATATCTTTAAAATTTGGGGTGTTCTGAGAACTGAAGGACTTTGATGTGAATGACAAAGCAGCAAAGCTTTCTAATTATGAATAAACTTCTCATGCTGAAGAGAACTGACGTTTAGTTATGGTTCTGTTCAGGCAGGACAGCTACTGCCACACAAAGGTGTCTTGCTTAGGAGTGGCAAATAACTGGTGTCTTTATATCCATATAGATCTCTGTTGAGATACAGCTTTTTAAAAGCCCCATTCTAAATTGCTAATAATGGTATTGTTATACTTGAGATTTTCTTTTTCTTTAGTTTAAGGTGGTATCAACATCCCACTGAAGAAGAACTACGAATTCTTGCAGGCAAGCAAAGAGGGAAGAGCAAAAAAGACAGGTAAATATTTGTTCTAAGCTTTTCTTCCCCCCTCTTCTCTTTTTTTCTCAGTGTGTTCATGTAAACTTTGCCAGCCAACTTTTGGTCTTCTGTGAGTTAAAAACTGCTAGTTGCATATGACTACCCTGCTTGCATTAATTGTCCCAGTTCTTTACCAAAATACATTTTTTCAGTTTGAGTTGAACACTGCCAAATTTTGCAGAACTGGTTAATTTCCAGTCCACAAAATGGGCTCTGAATCTGCTAATTGGTGGCAAGGATTTTTTATTTGTGAATGTATTCATTTAGATAAAAAACTGAGGAAATCAAATCTTAGAATTGAAGTTCTTCATCTTGAAGCAAGAGAAGAAAGATTTGAATATGTAGGTTCAACACAGGATTATTTTGAGCTGACACTCTTACACAGCTATGAAAAGGTAAATCTGCTCCTAGATGTACGATATGAGGTGTTTCTAGTGAAGAGAGAGGAAAATACTAATCCTCTTGGACAAGGCACCAGTGCAGAACTCTCTCTGGATTACTGTGTACAGTTCTGATCACTGATGTTCAAGAAAAATTAATTTTGTATGTGAACGGGTGAACAAAGCTGCTGGGATCATCCAGGAAAAGTCACGTCTGTCTTACAAGAGGGGACTGAAATAGCTGGGCTTGTTTAACCTATCAGAAAGACAGCTGAGGGGATGGGATAGCTGCCTCTCAGCTTAAGCTGGAAACAGATTTCTGGTGTTCAGACACAAAGTTCTGAACAGAAGAACATGTACTGCCTAACAAAAGTACAGCTGTGTCAAGAACTGAGACATCTTGAGGTGGTGGAGCTGGCCATGTTTATGAGATATTTCTGAACTGGCTGTTTAAAGCAAACCAACACCCTCTGGCTTTCTTTGTGGCAACACAGGAGGTTTTCTTTAGCCCTATTTCTTCTGTCACAGTATGAGCTCTCTTATAAATTTACACACTTATCATATAATGTAACTTGTAATGTGATTTTTTTCCCTATTTCCTGGCTTTTAAGGTGCGTGGTTAGGAACATTAATTTGCCTCTGTGATTCACAGAATCGCTCAGAATTACAGAATCATTTACGTTGGAAAAGACCTCTGATGTTGAGTCCAATTTGTCACTGATCACCACCGTGTAAACTAGACCATGGCACAAAGCGCCACATCCAGTCATTTCTTCAACACTTCCAGGAATGGTGACTCCACTGCCCTCATGGGCAGTTGTCTTGGGTTGAGCTGGCAAAACGCCAACTGTCCAAGACAGAGTGAAAAGAGTTCCTCCTCCCCCCAGCCAGCCAAGGGAAAAAGAAGAGGGAGACAGGGAAAAGACCACTCAAACCAGGTTTATGCTGAAACTAACTACATGTATTTATACAGAAAAGAGAAAATTAAGAGAATATAACACACACTTACACAAGTTATGTATAGTATAACAAGAAATAAGCTCCCGCTCCCCAGTTAATACAAAGCCCGTTACTCTAGATTCATAAGCACTCTAAAAGACAACCTGCAAAAAAGAGAAAGTATGACAACAAAATATTTCTACTTCCCTGAACTCAAAAAAAAGGCAAGTAGCGGCAGCAGCAGGAGCAAGGCCTACTCCAAGACAGGAGCTGCACCATGTCTGGCTTGTAGCCCGGCCATAGTGGAACTTACTAAGCCACTCCCACACATTGGATTTTACCCCTTTTGAGATGATGCAATATGGTATGGAATACAATATTATTGGCTAGAAGAAGTCAGCTGTTAGCTAGCTCAGCCCAGCTCAAGTCAGCTGACAATTTCAGGCCTAGTCTGAACTTTAAAACCTAAATTTAGGCCCATCTGGCTAAACCCATAACATTCCACCCCTTATTTTATACTATATTAATGTCACTCATATCCTAAATCTATTTATTCGTGTGCTTAAACAGTTTTTATTTTCTCAGAGCTGTCTTCCACCCCTGCGCATTGTGGGCAATTAGTCCCTTAACACGTAGTAGGTTCTTCAGGCAGGAAAAACAGTTCATCACTGGACACCAACACCAGTTCAGCTCAGGTCTTCTTCATCTGATGGTTCATGTCCTGCAACACAGAACTCAAAATGCAAGTTACCTTTTTTCTCAAGGTTAAATGTCCTTGAGGCACACATTGGGATCATCCCATCCCCTTTTCAGGGGGCACTATACCCTCATTAGGGTCACCATCCCCACACTGGAGTTACTGGCCCCACACTGGGGTCTCCATCCCCTTTTCAGGGGTCTCAGGGGCCACTATCCCCACATTGGGGTCACTATGCCCTTCTCAGGAGTCACTTAGCAAGCACATGTTTCACAATTGTGGATAACCTTAGAAATAGTGTTCATGGTTAAATCCACCCCTCGGCCTCATCCACCTACAGGTGGCCTGAGGCATCATGGGCCCATTAAGCCAGGAACAACTCTCCCTTATGCTAGTCCAGTTGTGTTGTTCCTCATTAGCTCAACCTCTGGGCACATGAGCATCCACATGACGAATCTCCACAGATTCTACTCAAGCAGCAGTGTCCTGCCACACACCAACAGCCCACATGGGCCTCTCTGTGCTGCAATTAGTCTTCTTCTATTGGTCCAGCTACCCTCAGAGGGGCACTGGCTGTCATCTACAAGTCAGTGTAGAGGTACAGTCTTGGATAGTTTTTCTGGTTCAGCAATGCCCAGTGGACTTGGTTGTTCTCCTCCTCCTCCCGGCTGGAGGCAGGGCAGCCTCATTGCTGTTCTTGGCTCTGTTCTGGGACCTCTGCTTCAACATGTGGACAGCTTTTTACCAGCTTTCTTACGGTTTGATTTCTATACCTGGACTTCAAGCACAGAAGTAGATTCACTGTCCCACCTCCTTATGTCTTTCCCCTGGTCGCACAGGAAGGACCACAGTTCACCATGTGACTCACACTTGGGGTTTGCTCTTTGTCGAGGTGAGGCAGGAGAGAAAGACAGCTTGCTTTGGCTGTAAGGCTTCTCCTTACAGTGGCTACATTCACAGCAGGTACAATTGGAACTGTTTGAACTCAGAAAAACAGTCAATAACAGGGATAAAACGAGCAACCAGTAACAAGAGAACATTGTTTATATTATTTGTTCTGGATGTACCAAAACAATGCAGATATCAAGGAATGTTTCAATAACAATGTTCCCGGAAACCCTGCCAACCTTCTGGGTCATCTACCGGTGGCCTTGATTTTGCTGGCGTTCTCCATCATTAATCTGTCTTGGGTTGAGCTGGCAAAACACCAACTGTCCAAGACAGAGTGAAAAGGGAAGAAGAGGGAGAGGAAAAAACCCCTCTAAACTAGTTTTATGCTGAAACTAACTACATGAATTTATACAGAAAAGAGAAAATTAAGAGAAAACTACAATATAACATACACCTAACACAAGTTATATATATAACAAGAAATAACTTCCCACTCTCCAGTTAATACAAAGTCTATTACTCTAGATTCATAAGCACTCTAAAAGACACCCTGCAAGAAAGAGAAAGTATAACAACAAAATATTTCTACTTTTCTGAACACAAAAAAAGGGCAAGTAGCGGCAGCAGCAGGAGCAAGGCCTACTCCAAGACAGGAGCTGCACCATGTCTGGCTTGTAGCCTGGCCATAGTGGAACTGACTAAGCCACTCCCACACACTGGATTTTACACCCTTTGAGATGATGTAGTATGGTATGGAATACAATATTATTGGCTAGAAGAAGTCAGCTGTTAGTTAGCTCTGCCCAGCTCAAGTCAGCTGACAATTCCAGGCCTAGTCTGAACTTGAAAACCTAAATTTAGGCCCACCTGGCCAAACCCATAACAGCAGTTCATTCCAATTCCATGAAGACATTTCCCTCAATGTGTATTCTGAACCCCTGCTGTCAGCTCGAGGCTGCGTCCTCTTGTCATGTCACTGGTTGCCTGGGAAAGGAAACCAACCCCTGGTGCTGAGTACAGGGAGACAATCACTTCCCTGGTGCTGTTGGCCACACTGTTGCTGATACAGGCCAGGATGCCCTTGGCCTTAGTCAGCCTGGGCTCATGTTTAGACGCAATCAACCAGCACCCCCAGATCCTTTTCCCCTGGACCTCTTTCCAGCCACTCTTCCCCAGTCTGTGGTGCTGCAGGGGGTTGCTGTGACCAAGTGCAAGACTCAACTCTTGTTTTTTATTGAATGTCATACCTTTGACCTCAGTCCATTGATCCAGCCTGTCCAAATCCATCTGCAGAGTTTTCCTTCATCCAGTAGATAAACACTTCCACCCAGCTTTGTGTTATCTTCAGATTTACTGAGGGTACTCTTGATCCCCTCATCCAAACATTGATAAAGATATTGAACAGGACGAGTCCCAACACTGATCCCTGGGCAGCACCACCAGTGACCAGCTGCCAAGTGGATGAAGCACCATTCACTACCACTTCCTGGGTTAAATTCTTCCATGTAAATTCAAAGCTATATAATAGTAATCCTTTTGCAATATTCTTTAAAATTCAGAAACTCCTTTTATTTAACAGTTTTCTATGACAAATTAAGGCAAAATAATTGTAAATAGCATTACAATTTATAGCAATGCATTTAACCATATTTATGTGTAAAATAACTTGTAATTGCATATTTACAACTGTAAGTGCCACCATAGGAGCCTTAAACGCAAATTAATTGTACTTTGCTCTTATTGCCTTTACTCAGCCTTGCCAGTCTTTTGCCACAATTGTAGTAGGTGCTTGCACCAGGGTGAATGTTACTCACAAGAGCATATAAAACTTCAAAGAAACTAAAGCGATAATGTGGAGGCTTAAATGACATTTGCTTTGCTCTTTTAACAGCTGAATGAATAACACGCTTATTTTTTTAGTGCATAAATGTACCTCTCTGTCCTCTAAAAATGTGGCTGTTGTTGGGTAAAGACATAGTTAAGTAGGAATTGTTTGAGTCAGTCTGGATGTACTGATTTAGGTTGCACAAAATGGAATGCACGTCCTCTTGTGAGCCATCTCAACAAGGAAGTGTGAAACAGATGGTATGGGAGAAATAAGGATGCATCTATTTGATACTGCCCATGTTTTTTCAAGATAAAGAATCTGCTTTGTCAAGACCATAGTCTTGAAAAATGTGATACCTGCTCCTTACTTAAATACTTTCCCAATCTGAACTAATTAAAAGAGAAATGATGAGAGACAAGGAACTTGCTTGAAAATTAGGCATAGAAACAGCTCTAATGTGAACATTCAGGGCATATTACACTTCAGTATATTCTGCTGTAGGTTGTAATAGCACATGAATATTAGGCATGTTTTCTACTTCAGAAGAATTTCTGTTGTATTAAATTGTTAGGCTAATGGAAAAGGTGCATAGCTACTATGAATTACTTTGCACAACTTGGCTACTTTGGGTAATGTGTTGGATTCCTATCCACAGTTTGTCAATTTTAAAATTCTTGTGCTTCAGATGATACTAAGAATTAATATAACTGAGAAAAGAAAGGAAAGAAAGAAAGAAAGAAAGAAAGAAAGAAAGAAAGAAAGAAAGAAAGAAAGAAAGAAAGAAAGAAAGAAAGAAAGAAAGAAAGAAAGAAAGAAAGAAAGAAAGAAAGAAAGAAAGAGAAAGAAAAGAAAAAGTATTAAGTTTCTGCTTGTATTCTCATTTCACAAAGAGAGGTGAAGCTATTCCTGAAAACTTAAATTCACAATTGATTGGATGAATTTGTTTTTAATGCTTATATCCTAATAACTTGTCTTTCTGTGGAAAATCTGTCTCTCCTTTTCTAATTTCAGAGGTGGTATTATAAAATGTGGCAGAGTTTACCGTTTCATTCTAGCCATTTAGAAAGTTTAGGTATTGGGTTTGATTTTTTGTAATACAATAAAATTTTTCTAATGTGCTTTAATTAGTTCTTTTTTTTTAATAGTGGTGAGGTAAATTTTACCTTCATTAGTAGTGGTAATCTGTTGGATTAATTCTGTCTAACTTTGTTTATTTTCTTTTAAGAGCACACTGTTTTTTCAGTTTGAAGTCTATTAGTGTGACTTACTCTCAGGAAAGTGAAGATCGTGAGGTTGGCATAGTTTCAGAACTCTAAATGAAAAGTGCCCTTTTTTCTAATTGCTCACCTTTTTAGATTAGAAAGCTGTCTTAAAGTTGTCTTTGCTTGATGACTGGTAGGAGCGTCTTTCAAGGACCTGGGGTAGTCCAGATCTTGCTGAGCACCCTGTTGTGATAAGAGGGACTAAAACTTTTTTGTGTGAAAATTTTTGTCTGTGGGGCCACCCTGTATCTCTAAACAGAGAAAACCATTGGGCTGAGGTAAATGCTGGCCACTGGATCTTAGCCCAGTATATGTTCAGGATGCAGAATATAGAAGCCATTTTAAACCCATAGCACTGCAGTCTGTTAAAGTCTGTCAAGGTAAAGCCAGGAACCGTTGACAGAATGTCACAGTTTTGATTTAAGCCTCCCTTAGTAACCAGTTGTAACTAGGGAAGTGGGCATTACATGAGTATTCCATGTGTTTTCCACGTAATGGGGAAGGACTAAGAGAGAGATAGGAGTTAGGTTTTTTTCTTCTTCCGGTGAGGCTTGGAAAGCAGAGGCGGTCCAGGTGTCGGTCCCTTGTTCAGAGCCACACAAAAGAAGAGAAAGGGAGTTGTTTTTTCTCTTGGGAGTTGTTGGTGAGATCGTATTTTGGCCTGTTTCTTTCCACTTTGGAGTTTTTAATTGTACTTGTCTGTTTTGTTTTTATTTTGTCCCTCCTTATTCCTGTTTCCTGTTCCCTCTTCCCTTTTTCCCCTGGGGGCCCCCGATGGTGTGTATGTGGTTGTGAATGTTAGAAAATATACATATATTCTGATGTAATTTAGTTTCTTTTGAGTTCTTACTTTCTTTTCAGTTTTTTTTTCTTTGCTGAGAAGAGTAGGGGAAGGAAGGGAGAAAGCAGTCCAGGTTAAACCAAGACACATTCATAGTTGTTTCTCAAGATTAGAACTTGAAATACTACTTTAAGCTAGAGAGATAAAAACATTTGCATTTGAGGAAAAAAAACTGGTCTGCATTTTTCTTCAATATGAAATGTCATATGTTGAAAAAGTTTGTCATACTTGTGTTTGTATTATCTACTTATTTCTTTATTTTAACAGAAAATATAATGGTCATATTGAAAACAAGCCCTTAACCATTCCAAAAGATATTGATCTTCATCTGGAAACAAAGTCTGTGACAGAAAGGGACACTATTGGTAAGAATAACTGTATGCAAACAGTAATATGTTATTTCAGATATATCCTGATTGTTTCTATCAAGTGTTAATTTGAGATGAATTCTGTAATGTCTTTTATAGACAATGACTGAGCAGAAGTAAAATTGGTCATAAATAAGAAAGCAAATATTAGAGCTGAGTCTCCTTTCATGTTCCGTGGGTGACATTTTAATGGCAATATTCTGGAAAAGGGTGAGTAGGTGAAATCCGGCATGAAGCACAAATATTGTGTCAGGCTTCCATAGCAGTATGAGACAACACCCAAAGAATCACTTCATTGTCTATTCAAAACAGAGGTTGTAGCTTTGTACAGGAAAATAACAATTGACAGATGTCAAACATATACTTCTTGCTCATCTAAAATAAGAAATGTGCTGTAGCATTGAAAGATAGACCTTTTGACCAAACACCTTAAACACTGAGGTGAAATGCTTGAAAATGCAAAATGACAGTACAGAAATATGCAGCATTAAGTGGTTTGGAAGTTGCTATTTTTTTAAAAGGTAATTTTCGGTTCCTAATCATAATCAGTCATCCTGTTACAGAAAACTCATATATGGATATGTATGTAACTCTGATGCATATTTTCTTGCTATCTACATTTTCACATGATTGTGTTCTCTGTATAAATATAGAAAGAATGGAAGCATAGTCCTATGCAGGAGACTTCTCAGTTTAAATTATGAGAGACACTGTTTCTTTCACACTGGAGAATTCTTTGAAGCTAGCACATAAATAAACAAAACATTCCCAAGTTTCAGTTAGTGTTATTTCCTTGAAATTATACCATTTACTTGTCTATCTGAGCAATATAAGATAGGATTTGACTGTCTTTGAGAGATTATATATACACTTTTTTTTTTTTGTGAATCTAAGCAGATTGTTTTTTCAAAATAAGTATCTGATTTGGAAATATCCAGTTTGGCCAATTTCATCTGTTTGCCAACAGTTTGCTTTTCTGACTTTCAAATTGTGTAGGTGTAGGGAAGGGTTTTGGGAGGGACAGGCCACACTTTGTTGTCACAAATTGTTCTTTGCAGTTTCCAGCACCTGTAGGAGCTCTTTCTTCAGATCATCCAGCCTGTATGCAACAAAATATGCCCCAGAATTTTTACAGTGAAATTTACACAGTGGTGATTGTTGTACAGGATATATCAACAAAATCTGGAAGAACAAACCTTCAATATCTTGGATATTGGGGCTTTTAAATTAAAAAGAAGTGATCATATGTAGAATATTAAATCATTGCCAGTGAGTTTTTATTCTTTAACAGAGTCAGAAGAACCTCTTACCTGGAGTTGCAGAAGAACTGAACTGTTTTCTTTCTGTGATGTGAAATCTAAATTAAAGTATGCTTTTTTGATTTAGGATGTTGATGTATAAAAGCTGAAATGATAAAAGTAAAATCTTATAGCCTTATAAATTTGAATAGTAATCAAGAAGGGAAGAATGAAGTTTACATTGTTGTGTAAGTATATGTGGCTTTTTCACAGTTGCACTTCACTGAAAACCTTTTTTAATTGCTATCCATCTGTATATGTCAGTAACTGCTGGAAAGCATACCTTTAACAAACTTTCATTTTTCAGCATTGCATTACTTTCCGGAATACCAGTGGTTGGTGGATTTCACTGTTGCAGCTACGGTTGTGTATGTGGTGACAGAAGCCTATTACAGCATCGTGAAGCCCTCCCAGGAAATGAATATTAGTGTAGTGTGGTGTCTGCTTGTCTTGGCTTTTGCAGTGTATCCTTTTCTGTTTTCCTGACTCACTCTGCATGTTCCAAATAGTTTACAACATTCTGCAATTCATGTAAGTCTCTGTGTTGTTGATGGGCAGGGTATACAAATATTTAGCATTTGTGAAAAGCATCATGTAAGGTAGTACCATTGTTGGATAATGTATATGCTGTATGTAGCCTGTGTTAAGTGCTGGTGTCAATAGCTTACTTACGTTAGAACCAAATAATTTCTGGGAATAATATATGTGTGCAAATATGCAACTAGTGCCTATCTGTAGTATCTAGTAATTCTAAATTAGTTCAGTTTTGCTCACTTTGGCAATCAGAAATAGAATTCTGTACGTAAAGTACTGCCTTTAGAAATGTTTGGAAATCAATTGCACACTTTTTGTTTCCCATATGTTTAACCTAGGACAAAAAAGTCCGACTTGTTTCATCTTTCAAATCTCAGGTAGTGTTTAAATAACACCACAGTAATTGCAATTCTAGTTGAAACAGAGTTACGAGTTATATATTGTAGGACAATCCACTGCAATAGCACATTCTCACTGTGGTTTCAAATACAGGCCTATCACAGCTTTCATTTGGTCATCAGTTCAGGGCAAAACCCTAAAAAAGGTTTAAGTTGCCTGTCAGTGCAAGTTTTCTGTCTCAGTAGTGTGAATATGCAAGTAGCTGTCTGGGTTTGGATGGTTCCTGGGCTCATGGGATGAAGTAGTGTGATCCTGAGCAGTGTGAGGAGTTAGTGTCAGTGCAGAAGGCTGCAAAACAAGGAAGCACAGTCCAAATTTTGTATTAGTGTTAACATCTCCATAAATACATTAACATAACTCATTCTAGGCATTACATCTTTCTGGGTAATGCAAAAAGTGATATACAGAGGTACTGCTAGAAATCCCTGTGATCACTGGAACCCAGTCAAATGAGAAAAGATTTCAGAAGAGGTTCATTTATGTGTTGTGACATCAGGGTTCTGGGATGCTGAGAATACTGAAAATGTACTCAATTAGTATGTCAAGACTAGAAATGATTCTATGATAATTGACATGCTAGAGAAATTTGGTTCCCTCCATATTTTGATTGACACCTGTCAACGTAGTATGTCAAAAATTAAATATAGAACAATTTTGTCATCTGTTGACAAGTGTTTTATGGCCTATGTGTTAAGAGATGGTTGGTTGTAGTAAGGATTTGGCTGACTGAATGACCAAAAAAAGCTTTGAGAAGTTGGAACATTTTTCAGCAATGTCTTCCCGAAATGGATGTTTTAATTCAGTGCAGTAACCCACTATTAGCATTTTTTAATGTTCATAGTGTAGATAAGAAAAATCCAAGAAACTAATCTAGTGTGTACATCTGTGTGTTAACAGAAATTTAGTCTAAAAGCAGTAGTATTTGTGTTCCTGGTAGTGTGGATAAGTACTTCCTGGACAGGGATCTCTCTTAGTGGAACAGAAAAGTAAATCTTTAAATGGCTAGATAGTTTCAGGATGACTAAAAGGTGTTTCTTACAGGCAGCGTTTAGAAGATTCACTGTACCAGCTGCTCAGTGTTTTATATTTTTAAAAACCTGCAGTGTACTGTATTGGTTCATCACTTTTTTTTTCCCCTTTACCTACTGTCCAGGCCTGAAAAGAAGTAACAAAAGAACTTGCAAAAAACAAAGATGTTGAGGGGAGGTTTAAGAGAGGTTATTGTCATGATGTTCTGAGTATGAATTTTGGCCTAAAAAGGAGCTTCGCAATGTTTCTGAAAACTCGTTTCGGTATACACACAATGTTCAAATTACAGTGTTTTTATTATTCTTTTTTTACAGTTTGTTGCAGATAGTAAGTCGTAACAGATTGATTTATTGTACTCTGAAATTTGGAAAGCTAAGTCCTGTCAGAACAAATATTCAAAACTAGCAAATTGAATTATTGATCACAATTTTCAGTGTAGCAGTTGCAGACAGCTTACTAGCAAAGGGCTGCCTTTGTAAAATAACAGAATACTTTCTTGGTAGGAGAAAGAAGGTACACGAGGATAAAGTCCATTTTAGCAGTAGTATGTGCCTAATTAACTACGCTTTTAGAGCTATTTAAAATTCATCCCTGAGAATAACTAAATAAACAAGGTAACTTTTATTCTGTAAACTTTTAGTGTTGTATGCAATAGTTTCTATTGCAAAAGCAAGGCATTTAGGAAAACTAATCTCATAGTAAAATTAAAGCATTTCCCAGCTGGGAGGCTGTCTGTTATCTGTAAAGGTTTTAAGTTGCCTGATTTCATTGGCAGGTTAGTAGATTTCGGCTACTTTTGGAAAACATTGATAACATAGCAAAGGAAAACAACAGTCTTTACTTATCTTCACTAAAGACAGTCTAGGGAAAGTTGGTATCAAATAACTTAAAATAACTTCTAAGCCTTAAGCTATATTTTTTTTTTAAACTTAGATGCAATTAGAACTAATACAGAGGAGTCTGGTTTTTAGTTATCAAGTTTAAAACCTCTGGTGACAGGAGGAAGAGTGCCAGCAAAACTTCACTCTGGACATGAGAACAGTCTTCAGGCTGCTCCAAGAACTAGTGTAAAAGGTCCCTTCAGAAAATGTTTTTACAGGCGATGGGGTCTATCCATCAGTGCTGGTCCTTTATAAGCACCACCTCCAAAGGACACAGGAGCAGGCAGTTCCTAAATGTCCAACATCAAGCAGGTGAGGCAGAAGGCCTGCTTGGCTGAACAGGGATCTTTTGCAGATAAGGCAACAAATGAAGATGTTTGCCCAGAGGAAGCAAAGTCAGGTGATAAGAGAGTATATACAGAGATGCTGCTACCACTGTAGGAAGAAAATTCATCAAAAGCTCAGCTGGAGTTGAAGCTGGTCAGAAATGTGGGGAACAACAAAAATAGGTTTTTAAAATGCATTAATGGCAAAAGACAGTGCAGAAATTATTTCAGGTGGATGCCAGGTGAGGATGCTCACCTCACAAACAGGGACACAGACATTGCAGAGGTATTTAATGCATTCTTTGCCTCTGTCATCACCACCACTGGTGGACTAAGGGTGTCCAAGTGCCCTGAGATGAAGGACCATGGCTGTGAGAATGACCAGCTTCCAGTCGACCCTGAACTTGTTTTGATTTGCTGCTCCAGCTGGATCTATGTAATTCTATGAAGGCTGGTAGGATTCATCTGAAAATCATCTAAGAGCTGGCTGATGTCATCACAAGGCCTCTCTTCATTTATTTGTTGAGCAGTCTTGGGATTCTGAAAAGGTCCCAGTTGAATGTAAGCTGCTGTCTCATTTTACAAGAAGGGCAAGAAGGATGACCCTGGAGACCACAGGGCTATTACTTTCACTTCAGTGCCTGGTAGGGTTATGGAGGAGATTATTCTGTAAGTTATTGAAAAACACATGAAGGATAGCACTGTTACTGGTCACAGCCAGCACAGGTTCAAGAGTAGAAAGTCCTTCTTACCAAATCTGATTTCCTTCTATGACAAGGTAGCTCACCTAGTTGATCAGGGAACAGCTGTTGATGTCATCTGCAGTGGGTCATCGACTGGCTCACAGGTTGGGCACAAAGAGTTACAGTCAGTGGGATTACATCAGGCTGGTGACCTGTCACTAGTGGGATTCTGTAGGGCTCCATCTTAGACACAGTTCTCTTAAACATCTTCCTAAACATGGATGCAGGACTTGAAGAGATGATACAAAATTGGGAGGAGCTGTTGACTCTTTCCATTGCAGAGAGACCCTAGAGGCACATTGACAAATTAGAGAGCTGAGCAATCATCAATATGAAGTTTAACAAAGGCAAGTGCAGGATTTTGCACCTGGACAGGGCAATCCTGAATGTGTGGGCAGACTGGGGAATGAGAAGCTGGGAGCAAGGCTGAGGAAAGGAACCTGGGGGTCCTGGTCAATGGCCCATTGAATATGAGTCAGCAGTGCCCTGGCAGCCAGGAGGGCCAACTGTGTCCTGGGGGGCATCAGGCACAGCATCACCAGCTGGGTGAAGGAGGGGTTTGTCCCGCTGTGCTCTGCACTGGGGTGGCCTCACCTTGGGTATTGTGTGCAGTTTGGGGCACTGCAATATTATAAAGATATTAGAGAGTGACCAAAGGAGGGCAATGAGGATATTGAAGGGTCTGGAGAGGAAGTTGTATGAGGAGAAGCTGAGGGCACCTGGTCTGTTCACCCTGGAGAAGAGGAGACTGAGGGGAAACCTCACTGCAGTCTTCAAAATCCTCATGAGGGGAAGCAGAGAGGCAGGTACTGATCTGTTTTCTGTGGTGACCTGTGACAGGATCCAAGTGAATGGCATGAAGCTGAGTCAGGGGAGGTTTAGGTTGGATATCAAGAAATGGGTTTTCATTGAGAAGGGTGGTCAGGCACTGGAACAGGCTCCCCAGGGAAGTGGTCACAGCACCAAGCCCATGTGAATTCAAGAAGTGTTTTGACAACGCTCTCAGGCACATGATATGATTCCTGGTGTGTCCCGCACAGGGCCAGGAGTTGGACTTTTGTTGATCCTTGTGGGACCCTTCCAACTCAGAATATTCTGTGATTCTGTGAATTCACAGATTTCTTGTGTTTTATTAGGAATAGAGGATGGATCTTTTTCTCTTCAACTATGTAGACTATATAATTCAGAAATTCCATAATTACTGCTGTTAAAAAACCCAACTATTTTTGTAAAGGAGTGTACCATAAATTCTACAGGCATATCACCTCTTGTGGTCAAAACAAAGTAAATGAATGGTGGGGGACGGGGGCATCTATTATCTTAGCTCTGAATGCTTCCAAATTATTCCTTCAGCAGATCCTGAATAGTAGATCAGGCAGTGAAAGGAAGTGATGAAGAAAGCCAATAATGCTTCAGTTTTCTCCAGCCCTAAAATAGGAGTTGTGGTGATTATTCAACTAACAGAGTTTTTCAGTCACATGTAGTTTACATAATCATTAATCTATTTATTAATAGAGTTCTGAATCTGCAGTATAATTGGAGTTTATTGTCAGTATTCTTTCTTCTTCCTGGTTGAATTTTTCATATCCTTCAGGCACAACCCATAGTTGAAAACCTGAAGTATCTAGGGGTTATAAATCTGATTACAGGTTGGGACTGTCGATCACAAACTGTTAAGGTCTTTGTATAACTTCAAGGTGTTTTCAGTTTGTGATTGATGTTCCTAGCTGTAAAAAGACACTTGGTTTAAGGATGTGTTATAGAAACAAAGCTTTCCAGAACACAGTCTGTATGACCTATTATGTGCCTCTTTTGGGGATGAGGAAAGTCTTCCTTTAGATATATTAGTTCTTTCTGTAAAGTATGAAGGGATCTTAAGTTGATTACTAAGAGCTTAGAATTATTGGTTGCTGTGCTTAGGCCACTTTACTGTGTGCATATGAGAACTTCTCAGTATATACATCCAGCAACGTGTATATAAAATATGTACTGTCCAATGAAGTGCAGTATTGCATAATCGTAGTTTCTTGAGAGATTAACTGATGACTTCAGATGTTTTACCAAGTAGATACCCTAAAACATGCTTTCATATAACTACTTCTTAAAATTCTTCCATTATTTAAAAAGTGCAAATATGAATATGTTACTGCGTAGTGGCAAAAAGGGAGTACAGTTTACACTTAAAATCTGGCTTTTCCTTTGTGTCTCTTTGGCTTTTCAAAGCAGGTCATGTCAGGAATAATCTCCAAATACTTTATTTAAATTGCCTGTCATTTGAAAATAAAATAAATTATGATGGGCTGCAGTTGATAATAATAAAAATTGACAGTATATCATGAAAAAATTATTCTAATCTGTTTAACTTTAGAGCTAATTATATTTAGAAATGTGTAAAAAAAAAGAGTACTCAATATTCCTCAAACATTCTGATAACAGAGCAGGTGATGTCTTAAATAATTGTTTTGTGGCACTGGAGTTCGCTAAAAGAACTTGATATCTCGTACCAAACTGTATAGGGTTTTTGAGGCTGATTTTATGTTTCTAAGGTGAGCATGAAATAGATTTTTCTTTTCTAGGTAGTACTGAATGTGCTGTTGCCTTAATGTCTTTGATAGCTAAAAATTTCAAACATACATAGATGAGGTATTTGGGGCATGGTTTAAGGATGAATTTGGAGTCTTAGGTTAATGCTTGGACTTGATGATCCAATCAAAATGATTCTGTGATTCCATGTGAAAGGAGAGAAATGTAAGTTCCATCTTTTGATGTGTTTTGTTTTCTTACTCTTCGTAGGACTAGATCAAAACTGCTCCAGAGTAATTATTCATGGCTACCCGTTATGTGATTATTATGCTTGAACATATTCTCTACTTTAACCTGAAATTGGCTGAAGAAATATTACTAAAAAAAATAAATAGACACATCATAGAACAGCCCTAGTGTAAATGGCAAAAATAAAGCTTTATACTTAATTTTGTTAGTTATTACAAGTTATTGTTAGTTATTATATACAAAATACTACTTAGTTACTTTACAGACTTAATTTTCCTTGACCTTTTTCTTGTGTAGTAAGGTACTGTTTTCATTGACTACCCATTATTTCAAAGTTGAGGATGGTGGTGAAAGATCAGTCTGTGTCACCTTTGGTTTCTTCTTCTTTGTGAAAGCAATGGCAATTCTCATTGTAACAGAAAACTACCTGGAGTTTGGATTGGAATCAGGTAACTCCTTTCTTTAGTGTCTGAACAAGCTCTAGTGGCTGCATGAGCTGAAAAAAATCAGTTCCAGTGTTTTTGAGAATATCTGTGTTAAAATGAATGGTATATGTCATAGACTTCCAAGAAATTTTTCTTTGGAATGCAAATTCTAAAGACTATCCTGAATAGTGTCCTTGCTTTCTTTTAAAGAGTGTAATCTTTGCCTAGTTATTTTTTTTCATTATATTTGCCTTCCAGTTTTAGGTTTAATTGTTTTTGACTTTGGTAGTCAAGTGGAGCTCTGTTACTGGAACAGACCAAAAAATTATCTTTTTTCATCTTCTTGAAATGTATAAATATTAGAGATGTTAATAATCAAGTCTTACTGTATTATGACTAACTACTTAGCACATGAAAGAGCTATGCTAGACATATGAAAAATTGTTTAAAAGATTACCTGTTACCTAACATTTTATTTCCAAAATTATTACATTATTTGTAATGTAATAGTGTAATATATGTGTCTCTGCAGGATTCTCAAATTTCTCTGAAAGTGCTATGCAGTTTCTTGAAAAACAAGGTTTGAAATCCCAGTAAGTTTCTGGAAATACATGTTTCTTTTTATATATGCATTTATAACTGAATCACTTGGATTTTCTTAGCAAGCATTTGCCCTGCATGTTTTGCTCTTGTACATAGTTATAAAACCTACAATAATGTGAAGAGGTGGGTTCATGATAAGAATCAGTCAGTCCCCACAAGTTACTGAAGTTGCATTAATGTTTTCTTTTCAATACGGAGATAGTTTCTGACATTTTCATTGAAGCTTGTAAAATGCAGTTCAAAACTGTAAATGATTTTTCATGATCTTTCTCTTCAGCTTTTCAAGGATTATTTAAAATAGGTGACAGGTGTTTTTTCCATTCTTACGGAGTGCAAGAGGATGAGTGTGCTAAAGGTAGAGAAGGAGTTTGTGAGGAAGCTGGCACTAGGAATAAATTTTGTCATTCAGTGCTGTTTTCAGGTTGTAATAGTGTGTTCCTACATGCAAAAACATCTGCTTGCTACAGGACATCCAAGTTTTATATAGACTGTTGGAGAAACATGCCGTAGCTTGTGATACTGCATGAATATACAATCATTCTCAGGCAGCCTTTGTACATTGAAATATGGATTTCTGTCCTAGTTCTTTCCTTATACCTGTGTTCCAAAATTTGTGGGGCATTTCATCACTGGGAGCAAACTTTGAATGTTTTGCTTGGTAAGTCTCAAATATCATGCAGAAGCCATGGGATATCTTTACTTTTGAGGAATAGAAGTTTCCTCAACCTAGATTTGTGTCATTTGTGAATAAACTCATGGGAAACCTGTAATGGAATCCCATGTGTTTCTTTACTCTGCTTTTCTAAGCTATTGCAAGTTTACTAACTTCTGTATTAATGTTAAGGGTTTTTTTTAGTTTTAAACTCTTGCAGTGTTTTGGCTGTTTATAGCAACAATTGAGTTGATGTTTGTCTCCTGGTAGTTTAGATGACATGGATTAAGAAAGAATCTGAAACTCATGATTTCTGTTCCTCTTTAAGCTATTAGTTCATGTCACTTGTGGTTTTCTTGTTGTTTGGTTTTTTTTCCTTTTTCTTTCTTTTTGTAATCTAGTGCTTGTTAATTCTCTAATTAATTCAGTAATTTGGTTGATCCTGAATATTTTTTCTGTAATTTTTTTATGTACTATATTAATCTCTATGAAGAGACATGTTAATGACTACATTTATGTTCCAGATAAATCTGTGAATAGCTGTAGGAGTAACTTTGATAGAGCATTTTAATGGGTAATGGTAGAATGAAGCATCCATTTTATCTTTGATCAGTTAAGCTTATGATATGTCTGTTTCTCTCTTAAAAAAACATAATCCTTAAAATTATTCTAATAACTATTTCTGTTGTATAATTTGTTGTTAATTACAGCATAAAATTATTCTTTTTCCTTCTTTTCTACTAACAAATTAACCTCTTACAGGCAGTAGCTTAGGTTTTCTGTTTTAGTAGAAAATAAATAGGTGACTTGGTTGGGTTTTGAAATTATTTTTTTCAACTTTAACTTTTGATTGGTTTGTAATAATGCTGGTATTCCAGAGTAAGACTGTAGAATATTGTTGGCTCTTTTTATTAAATGTTGAGTTGAAAGTAGTCTCTGATACCCCCCCATTCCCCCAACTTCTTCCCCAAGAAAATGCTTATTTCCTTTCTTTTCTTTTAGGGGTCCTGTGTCTAAACTAACCTTCAAATTGTTCCTGGCTGTTCTGTGTTCACTTATTGGTGCTTTTTTGACATTCCCTGGCTTGCGACTGGCTCAAATGCATCTGGATGCTCTGAATTTAGCAACAGAAAAAATAACACAGTAAGAGAAAATATATCCAAATAGGTATATGCTACTCAGTCTTAAATCTTTTATGTCTGAAAATAAACAAAGCGAACTATTCCAACAAGAAGGTAGTGGCTAAGCCTTCTGTTGCTGCGTGCTTTTCGTATCTTGAGCAGACTTGCCATCTACCTCTTTCTGCTCAACCTGTGCTCTGCCAGTCTGTTACATTCTTTGCCTTGAAAGTAGAGCCCCAATTAAAGGAGCTTTTCTGTCCTCCTGCAAGAGCTCCACCATGGATGTCTCTGCGTTCAGCTTTCATTCCCCCATCATATCTTTCTGGAACTTAAGATAAGCTTCAGGAAGTAAAAGTGCAACCACAGACTTTTTTTTTCATCCCCACCTCCCTGTGGGCATTGTGCCTTTAATGAATTTAGCGCAGGTTGCAGTGCAAAAGTGACCCAGAATATTTAATAAGGATCAGATATCAATACCAGTTTAAAGGAATATTTTAATTTTCAGTGATCTTTTAGTTTGGTAGTAAAATGTCTTCACCTATTTTTCTTCAGCATTCTCTGGTGGAGGGTGAAACTCCAGATGTCTTTCACAGATCTTGAATGTTGATGTTTAATACATGATGATGACAGGATTCTGCAGCATAGGCAGTTGTGTGGCTGCTTGGTCTGGTCAATTTCCTAAGAGAACCATTATGTTTTCCAGTAGGAAAATTATTTTTGTTTAAACTGCATTTTTGTTCTTTTCCCTCAGAAATGCCCAGGTTAAAAATTAAATCTGTTTGATCTGGGTCCTTTCCTCTTGGTAAATTTATAAGCAAGTACACTGTGTTATACTTGCACTCTGTGTAGTTGTCCACCTGCAACTGCAAGCTGTTGGCTTGTTGTATGTGCTGTTAAATTTCTGTCTGTGTGTAGACTGTGACTTGAGTCACTTCCTAGTCTGTTCTTTTCAGCTAGACAAAGTTCTTAGTTTTTAATTTTTGTGTCTCTCAATATTTTAAAATTTCTTGTGCCTTTTCTAAAGTATTCTTTAGTTTTCCAAAATCTTCCTTGATTTGTGGACATTACATCCTAGCCAGAAGTAGAAACTCTCTGAAACAAAAGACCATTAATCAAGAACTAAAAGGCCAATTAATATCCACAAGAATGTGGTAATAAAAAATAAAACTTGTCTAGATTCATGTGTAGAGGGTATTTGAACCAATTGTTGAAGCTAACTTTATGCAATACAAAACAAATTATTTTCAAAAGTCTACCAATACTTTGATTATTCAGCTGGAAAAATGTAAAAATTATAAATGGATTAAAACTTGATCAGATACCAATATAATTTGGTAATGTAGTTATAAACAGAGAGTCATTGTCAAGTGATAGATTCTACTAGGCCTGGAGGCTGCTGCTTACCCTTATGATGTGTTTCTATCAGTGAGTAGCTCATTTATTGACTGTAGTTGTTTGGCACTGACTAAAGGGACACTGTAAGTGAGGATGAAATGTCACTGATACAAAGCTCTCTAATTTGGGTGCAGGAAGAGAGTGTCTATCTCTGCAGTCAAATGCATAGTCTACTTAAAAAAACAACCAACCACACAAACAAAACAAAAACTGCCCAAAAGCCCCACTACTCCCCAATCCCCCAGAACCCCAAAATTAAGCAACCCAAAAATCCCAACACAAAATCCTATTTCTCTACCAAATGAAACACCGAACTTACAGGGAGCACTGAACAAATAAGGTTCCAAAACATGAAGGTTGATGATGAAGTACCACTTCGCTGAGTTGTTAAAAGTTATTAATGTAACTCTTTTGTGTATATAGGGAGTGGATTTATTGTTCTGGGTAAACAGAATAAAAGTCATCTGGTTTCTCATTTGGTTTTGATAGCTGGCTGATTTTTTCTCTTTAGCAGCAGTATGCTTCCCTGCATATATCTGAAGTCTTCTTAACCAATTTGTATCATTTTCATACACATTCCCTCCTTTTTACCAGAGCCTGCTTCAAGAGTCTTTTTCAGCCTTTCTGCCTGCTCAAAAGAAAAAACCAAAAAACCCCCAAAAAATCAAGTGGTCCTCCCTTTGGCACATTCCAGTCCATTAACTCAGTAGGATCTCTTAAATAATTAGAAGTTCAGGTAAAAGGCTTTCACAATTTAATAAAATCCTTTGGGCTGTTTTTTGATGATGTTGTGTACTGTAGCAACATTGAATACTATCAGGGCTTATTTCTTCATCTGAAACCAGTGATTTAAATGTGTGTCATGACATCTTCTGAAACATGAAAACATTTTAGTGTTTGTAGGAAGCTTGATAGTTTTTTAATCAGTAAGGTCTTGTGTTCTGTAGAACAACTTTTGATTATGTCATTTTTTTCTATGGTGTAGAAGCAATATGGTGGAGGTGGAAGTGTAGATCTGATCCTGTTAGTGAGGAAGCATTGCACTAGCAAAACCACCAGATCTCTTCAACTGTTTTCATTTCATTTTAGTAATGAAAATTGATTGTGATATGGGGGTCTGTAAATGAAGAAGTATATAAATTTCAGGAAAAACTCCAGAAAACTATATCCCCTTTTAAAATTCTGCTGTTTTGTACTCAAAGATTATGAAAGAGCACTACTTCTGCTTCAACTGTACAGTTTTATATAATACTTTCAAAGGTGAAAAGCTGTGCTGGCTTTTTTCAGGTTTTTTGGTGGATTTGTTTTTGTTTGTTTTTCTTTTAAGTCTGGATATCTTTTAATTGAATGTAAGTATCAAGTTTCATTTAGTCAGGGTTCCTAAATAAAAGTCTTTAAGCTGGGAAATCTGACCTCTTGAGAACTGTTTCTCCTAGTGTGTACAGATAATGGAAATTAATCTGAGTACATTTTTAATACAGAAAAGGATAGTAACATGGCAATATATTCCCCATAATTATCTGAGATGATGAGTTTCAAACTTAAAACTGTAATAGCTGGTGGAGTTTGGTGTTAATCCATCATACAAAAACTTTCAACAACTGTCTTTTACTATAGTGTGGCATAATGCGTTAACTCCTTTGATTGGGTTGTTTGCAATAAATATTCTAAGAGCATTTTTAAAGCCAAATATGGTGTGATTTTACAATATGTAATACTACTGTTTTGTTGAAATGTAAGTCATACCTATAAAATAAGGAAGTAATTTTATTATTTATCTTTAATTTTAAAATTAAGATTTCTTGTTTTGAATCCATACACCCTGTTCAACAATGTGGCGATTGTTTAATAACGTCTCCCTTTTCTTTCTTCTTTCAGAACATTGCTACATATAAACTTCTTGGCACCTTTATTTATGGTTCTACTGTGGGTAAAACCAATCACTAAGGACTACATTATGAACCCACCTTTGGGCAAAGAGAGCATTCCATTGTAAGATTCCCTTCAAAATTTCTTTCTGGGATATTGAGAACAAAACCATGTCAAAGTAGTGCTCTTGGATAGTCATAGAAACATGAAAGACTTAAAATTTGATAACATCTGCTGTCAAAGGTATTGTGAAAGGTGCAGCTGGGTTCTGAAGAGCTTCTGTTATTTCAGAAGAATGAGAATTAGTTGCAGAATGTTGAATGTTAAGGTAGTGGTTCCCAAAAAGCTGCTATTCTCTGACATCTCCTTGGCAATACTGAGTTGTTCTTCATAGGGGTGGAATACCACCTGATCCACTGCCTTCTGGAACCTTGTCTCTTGCATACTGGTGTAGGAGAGGGGTGGTTTCACAGAAGACAGTTGAGATACATTGCCATGAGAACTGAGCTAGGCAGTTTATCTTAAGATCTTCGTGTAGATGAAGTGTGTATGGAATTGGTAGCTAAAATATTTAAAACATTAAAAGGGAAAGCATTTTCAAGAAGACTAGTATCTGAAATTAATAGTGTATGAGGAGCATAGGTGACTGTTGTCACAATTAAACTGAATAGTTCTGTATAATAGTATTCAAATAGATTTGAAACAGATATGATTGGCTGACACATTTCTTGCTTTCTAGAGCTCAGATAAGGTTCTAAGGTGATTCTGTGACCACTGATCTATTACATAAAGCACTTCAAATACACATATTTTATGCATCTGTTCTGTTCCTTACTTTAGCTTAAAATGAGGATTGAGCCATAACTGGCCATCTCAGGCAACTGACGTACCCATTTACTATCTAGTACTTGTCTGAAAACCTCTAATTATCTGTGTGACCTTGGTTTTTAGTGTCCTGCGTTCACTACTCAGAATTCAAGCACTTAGGAGCTATTCTTGTTTACAGACAAATGAATACTAATTTGGATCTAATTCTGTAATAGGGCTACTGACAAGTAGCAGGAGAGAGAAGCAGAAGGCAAAAGTCAGTATTATTTTGCAATTGAACTTCAAAACTGTAGACTGTGCATTTTACTGTTTTTGGCAACATGCCTCAAGATTTGATACAAATAATTGTAGCAGTAGGTGACCTTTGGAAAACAACCTTATCCTTTTCTTGTTTTATCCATAGAATGTCAGAAGATACGTTTGACACTGTCAGGTTGTGGATTATAATCCTATTGTGTGCTTTACGGTTGGCTATGATGCGCCATCATTTGCAGGCCTACCTGAATTTAGCCCAGAAAAGTGTGGATCAGATGAAAAAGGAAGCTGGCAGAATAAGTATGGTGGATTTACAGAAAATGGTAAGTGTGGTTGCACTGAGGTTACATGCGTGGAGCACTCTGACTGTACAAATGCTTGTTTTCCATTTATTATGTCTTCTGTGGCAGCAGATCTGAAATCCAAATGAAACTTCCTAGACTGTGTGTCCTGTAAAAATAGCATGATTACAGTGGAACTGCAAATGAAAATACAGAGAGATGTATCATCTGTATTATGCAGATGGCTTCTCCTGGGTTATTCAGAAGTTGTAAAAGATCCCTTCATATGAGTGGTGATCTGTAGCTACAGCATGGGAAGAAAAGGTTGAATTTAGATAAAAGGGTACTAACTAAAAAGGTTACTAACTGTGATTTTTAAATTGAGGGAAAATTTATGATAAGGTGGTTATTTTTCAGAATAAAATGAGAGGTGTTTAATTCTGTCAAACAACTCTCAAGTGTGGTAGCCTAGTTACAAAATTGCTTATCTCATTGTGGACAAGGCAAGATTTCCTAAGATTTTTTTGGTTTTTTTAAGAGGAGTTACGAAGTTTATCATGAACAAATGAAGGAGTAGAATAGTGTTGTATGTTGCCTGCAAAATAAACTTAACTTTCTAGTTTGCATGATAATGCTGCCTGTTGATCCTGCTGAGCTGGGGTGTATTGCAGGAGGAATATTGAAGTATGCCTTAAGACAAAGACTTTCTCCTAGGGTTATCATTGTTACTTGCAGTTATACCAAGTATTGATGGTCCTAAGTGGACTCTGAAGTAGCTACTTAAAACCAAAATGGTTAGGAATTTGCTTCATAAAAAAAACTTCAGAAATACAAGTAGCAGCAACTGGTTAGGATAGAACTGTGCCAATCTCTGTAAACGCACTAATTTATGTCTTGGAATTTTCATCCTATCCATGAAACAGTAATGTCTTCTCTATGTAGCTTTTCCTAAATCCAATTATCTAGGCTCTTCTTATCTTCTCTTTTAGAAGGCCATAGCCACTAGATCTAGTCTTGTCTTGTTTTATTAATCATGTGCGCATTACCTTTTTCTGGAATTTTTGCCAGTAAAGTCTTTCCTATCTGTCATTCTGCAGTAGTGATCATTACTTTAAATTGGTTATTTTTGTCACATTCCATCAATTTTTGGACTATACTTTTAATCTCATGCTTTTTCTTCTGTCACTGTCTTACTACCTTTTCTTCTCATATTAGTGTTTTGATGCTTCTTACTCAAAGCCTTTTGAGGTTTTAGAAGTATTCTCAAAAATGTCATGTGTGCCTTTACCATTTTTAACCACTGTGCATTCTGTTCTTTTATGAAACCCAGTTAGCTTTATTTCATTGCTTGCTTGCTATTGATTTTACTACTTTTTTCCTTCTTTATTTGGTCTAGTCTTTTAGGTCAATAGCTTATATAAAATACATAATGTAACAATCTTGAGAGAAATGGAACAGATTGGGAGCAGAGGGAGGGATATATCTGAATGGAGTTCAATGAACCATAGTGTATACCTAAAATTAAGATCATTTAAATGCTGTTATTGATCAACTACTAATGAAAAATCATCTTGTCATTGTTTTTACATAATGGTATTTCACAGTTGGAAATCATAAAAATATCTCACTTTTGGAAAGGGACTGCAGTATTAATCAAACTTCCATTTACTTTTTGTGAGGCTTTGGACTGTGACTACTACTTCATTTTTGAAATGGGATTTAGTTTGCAAATCACTGTGAATTTTAAAAATTAAACATTTAGTTTTGTTTCTGGTGTATTGCAATAGGAATTTTTGAATTAGCATGCAGTTTGCAGAAGCCAGATTTAATCTCTTTGTTTTAACAGAACTGATACTTTTAATTATTTCCTTTTAGCACTTCCTTTTAGATTTATAAATATCCTGAAACTAGAGTTCATTGTAGGGCTTTCTTCATTTGGTCTTTTGAATACAATAGATCACATGGTGGGAGGTGCTAGAAAACTCTTAAAATAGCTTTAATGCATAAATACTGTTTTTTTAATAAATTGTTTTTACTAGACATGTTTATAGGGTTTTGCTCTGATCAACCAGGACTCATGAATTTTACTTTCTTCTGTTTTCCCAGGTGGCCCGGGTATTCTATTATCTTTGTGTAATTGCACTGCAGTATGTTGCACCATTGGTAATGCTCCTTCACACAACTCTGCTCTTGAAAACACTAGGTAGGCAAAACTGGATAAACAAAAATGTGTTCCATTCTACACAGGACTTTTATTTTCACCTTACTAAAGAGAATGTAAGGGTATTTGCAGTACAGAAACATGTTGTAGTTTTGTGCAATTTAAAACGTTTATGTGTGGCTTTTAAGAAGTTTTCTTCAATGCTGCTTTTAGTATCTTTCAATGATATGCTAATTTGTTTGATTTAGTTCTGAAAAGCTGTGTAATACAACCAATTAAGGTGTTTACTTCTATTGAAATAAACGTTTATCTTTTAAGAAGTGTTCTAAAAGTAACCCATATAAAGCATTGTTGATTGAACTTTGTGAGCATATCTTGAAGGGTTTTGAATGGAAATTATGAGATATGGGGTTCGTTTAATTATTGGGAGATCTGAAGTTTGATCTGGTTTGATTTCTTTTTTTTTTTCTTGGTGAGAGATGTCTTTCATGCAGTCGTGGCATTCTTTTTTGCAAAAAGGCAATGAAAAGAGATAGAAAGAGATAGGCTTTATTAGGCTGTGATTCATCCTGTTCTGGAGCAGACATCTGCATCTGGTGAGATGAATCGTACCCAGGGCTGACAAGGGGCTCAATGGCAGCTATTTTGCATGTAGATGTCAGGATGCCAAAAGTTAGGGTGAGTCCTACCCCAGTAGCTTCCATGATCAGGAAGCCATGCAGAAGAATACAATTAGTGTTTACTAAGTAAAAAAAAGTTAACTTTTTGTGTGTGTTAAAAAGTATCTAAGATGATCTGTAGAGTGATAGAAGAACTTAATTCTACAAAAATATTTTAATTGTTTCTTTTCGACAGGTAATTATTCTTGGGGCATCTACCCAGAATTGAATTCTGACACTCCAGTAGAAAACAATCTGCTTCCCAGTTCTGTTTCTTCTGAGTCTCCACCTGCTGATGGAAAGATGAAAGTAACAGTAGTACAAATAACCATGGCTTTGGGAAGTCTAAAAAATATTTTCACTCCTCTCCTGTTCCGAGGACTCCTGTCTTTCCTCACCTGGTGGATTGCTGCTTGCCTTTTTTCTACAAGCCTTTTTGGGCTCTTCTATCACCAGTACCTGACTGTGGCGTGAGCAGGTCAACTGACAAAACAAGTGTGAGGTCAAATGCTAGATACAAACCCAGGTACCCAAGAGGAGACGAAGAGAAAAGAAAACTATATATGAAGAGAAAACATATCATAATTATTTTTAAGCACTTCCTCTGTGTTCTCAGGGTGAATAATCTTAAAATGTATAAAATCACAACTGGGTTTGTTATTTTTGTTACCCAAATGGTAGGTAACTAATTGAATTAGGGTATTGGAACTGACTGACATTATTATGTGATAGATAAGCATGCTGGTGGTAAGCATGCTGAAAAGATGTGACCTCTGAGTATATTGGTTTCCATAAACAGCAAGCCAGCCTCAAAAATTTGTGTTTCAAGCATCAAAGTCAGTGACTAAACTGCGTTCAAAGGGTACTGGTTATAGTAGTGGTGGCTGCCTATCAATTTAAGTCTTGAAACTGAGCCATACAGTGAAAGGAGACAAGAGGGGATTTAAATAAATAAATTCTGTTGGATAGTTATTGATCACTTTTCTCCATGGAAAATGGAATAATCCAACAGGACAGGAGACATACTGTATATTACAGTAAGGAAAGTTGTATAAAATTTAAATTTAACAGGAGTAGATGTATATACCTGACAGGTATTGCTGCCTACGTATTTTGCAGGAGTGCTTGTGCAGTAAGAAGAGAGTTAATAACAAATATATTATTTCAGTCCCTGCAGTCATTTTGGAGTAACGGCCATCTCTATTGGTGCTAATATTGATCCACAGATTCCATCTGGATCTTTTAAATTTCTTCTTTTGAGGTAGTAGATGAATTCCATTGAATACACAAAATAAAGAAAATAATTAGCGATACTAATCAAACATTTCAAAACAAAACAGTTTAATCCTGCTGACTGAGAGTGTATGTATATGTGCAATGTGCATATAAATATATATTATATATTAAATATATAATATATATGAAGTTATAAAATATGGAATCTTTATTTTAAATTACTGAATGTATCTTACAGAACTGTGGGAGAAGGATGTATGTGTATCTAGTAATTTCAAGATCCCTTATGAAATGAAAATTAAATTTTTTTTTGAAAGTTCAGTTGAAAGGGCTATTTGTTTTTGGTGCCTCTTCAGAGGTACTTAGCTATAGTAAAGAACTTACACTGTCTTGGAAGAAAAGATCTACTTAAACTGTTAATCTTGAAATTTCTGCTCTGTCAGAACACCATCTTTTGCCACTTCAATCTGTATTAACTTGGCCATATAGTAAGATCTTGGCTCTCGAAATAGATTTTCTGTTTAATAAAACAGCTATATAGTAAGGCAGAGCAAAGCATTACCTTTACAAGTTTTGCTTAACTGGAGGGATAAATTCCAAGTATAAAATCATTGACAGTTTTTCAGATGTTTTGTGTAATTACAAAACAGAATGGGGATTTATATGCAGTAGCTTTTTTTAAACAGTTAATATTACACTTTGCAGAGGTCAGTGGGTTTTTTAACTAATACTAGCTGGTTTTAATGTTACTGTTCTTTTTCTCTCGAATTTGTGTAGAGCTTTTGCATATAATAAGCATTTATAAATGGAAAAGCTTAACTAAATATTAAATATGTAGCAAACCTACCATATGGGAAAACAAACTCAATGAAAGCAGAAAATCAAGAATTTAAGCTGGTGATAAACTATCTTACTATGTTGAATGCCTTTTAAGTTATTTATTAGTTTAAGTTGCATTTAGTGATACTGGGGAAAGATTGTGTACACCAGCTAATACCTACTGCATGCGCTGGGAATGTCTGAGAACACCTTGCATGATTCTACTGCTTTCATTGCAGTGTAGTATTTCAGTGTGACTAATACTGCAAGCTTTGTTGTTTTCACACCAGCTTTTCATAACTAATGGGGACAAAGGCTTAACTGTGAATTGGGCTAAAGAATAATATTTGCCTTCATAGTTTCAGATCTCAAAACATTCCTAGGAAGTACCTTTTCAGATCAGTAATAGAATTACAAAATATGACAGGTCCAGCAGTACTGGGCTTTCTTATTAGTTCAAGATGTATCATTACTAATAGAATTAATAAGTCCAGCTTTTAAGTTACAGTTAGGTGTTCAATGGTAATCTTTTGTTCAGGAAAATAAAACACTGTAGTGCAGTTTGTTTTGGATAGTGAACTTGGCTGAAGACTCTCACTTATAGGAGATGTAACCTGTTGTTGCAATCTGAAGGATTGTATTTTGGATAACGGGGAATACTTCAAAATAATATCAGACATCAAAGTTTCTGTTGGCATAGTTATTTATTTGAAAGACTTATAAACAAAAGTGAACTGTAGTTATAATGATTTCATCAAAGGCAAGGAGTGGATCGTGTAGCTGAGCTTCACAAAGCTTTTGCCAAGAGCTCATGCCGTCTTGCTATTCAGACATCACGCTGATCACAGTGCAAAGTAGGCACCTGAATGTTGCTAACATTAAGATCAATGCTTCTAACTAAGCATTGCTGTTCCACTGGTTCCACAGAACTGAATAGCTGACCTTCTGATCAGCAGTCTGATCTGAGTGGGGGAGATGATCTTTCATTAATCTGTTTAATCCTTACATGAGTCCAGGAGGCTTATGAAAAACTAAAATACAGCAGTAAAAGCCTTTGAAATGTGAAGTGACTGTGAAACTAGAGGGCCTGTATTGCTAAAGTTTTGAGCAATGCTTCCTACAGCTATGAGATATGCTTAAAATGTCTTTTTGAGCTGTTACTTTAGTTTAATAGTCCTGACTTCATGAATATTATGTAGGGTTCAAAGGCTCACTTCTTCAGTAAGTTCCTTTAAAACAGCCACTAGCAGACGCTTTTCACAGAGACCTTTATGAGCACCTGGGGTGAGGGAAAAGCATCTTGTAGTAATCGAAAAGCAAGTAAAACATGACTGAAAGCTTGATAGTTTTTATTCAGATTTCTTGAACATTTTTTCTTGCTTTTTGCCCAGTGCTTAATCAGAATTCTAGAATGATATGGGTTGAAATGGACCTTAAAGATCATCTCATTCTAACACCCTGCCATCGGCAATGACACCTTTCATCAGACCAGGCTGCTCCAGGCCCCATCAGACTTGACCTTGAACACTTCCAGGAATGGGGCATCCACAGCTTCTCTGGGCAACCTGTGCTAGTGCTTCACCACCATCATAGGGAAAAGTTTCTATGTAACACCTAATCTAAATCTCCCTTTTAGTTTAAAACCATTCCCCTTTGTCCTGTCACACTTTACCTGTGTAAAAAGTCATTTTCCTTATTTTTATAAGCCTTCTTTAGCACTAGAAGGCCAAACTGAGGTCTCCCTTAATTTCTGAGAGGTTTTAGAAGGAAATATGCCTTTGACAAATAATCCATGTTTGTTTCTTTCTTTGATCCAGACCTGCCTTTCTTGGTGGTGTGACTTAATAGATTATCTTCTATCTCTTAATAGATTATCTTCTATTTCTCATCTACAACACTTGCCCTATGTTCCTATTCAGAACAAACTAGGCTAAATAAGTTCAGCATTATATTTTGAGTTCTGTTATTTTGGTTTAAATTATTCTATTTTTGCAGGTTTAGTACCTTTAAGTAGGTTAAATAACTTTTAATACCAGCTGAAACATGAACAAACTTGTTAGTCTTTGTTTAAACACTGCACTTTTGTAAGTAGGCCCATTTAGACAAAGTGTTAAGATAGTGATAAATCCAGGTCTTCCAGCAAGCTCAGGGAAGTCCAAAGGTACCACTTGGGCTATTTATGAGCTAAGAGAAGTTGATTAGGAAAAGGAGACTAGATTATGGTCAGCCTACTGTTCTACTTCATAGGTGAGGTTTTCAGGCAGCACTTGTCCTCTTGTGACACTTTCTCAAGCTGTAGGATTTGCCAGTTTTTGCAATGTCTTTAGCTCCAGTTTTTCCTCTTCCAGAGCTCTCTTGCAGGAGAATCAACAGATTAAGTACAGGGGAAAACCAGTTCGTGTTGAACATCCTTGTACAGAAGAACATACTTAAGAGAAAATTTCTGTGTCAGTTGTTCTTCTCCTTTGAGTCCCAAGTACTGCAACTTGTATCAATAGAGAGATGTGTTCTTCCCTACATTGTAAAGTGAAATTTGCCTGTGAACACAAATGCCACCAAATACATCAACACAACAATTAGGTAACATAACCTCTCTCTGTGAAATGGTTAGCAAGTACAGAGATTTCAGCTAACCTCAAAGGAACAATTCAAAATGTTGTACTGTGTTACAGTAACTATAGCTGAGGGGTAATAGGGATCTTGGACTGTATCACATAGAAGATTTAACATGTGATCTTAAAGCTGATGGAAGACTCTGCAAGGTGAAAGGTCTCGTCTTATGCCTCTTTATTCTCAAAAGTCTGCTTTCCACAGAGGTTTTGATCAGTTTTTAAATACTACTCTTCATGCTTTGTCACATGACACAATGTGCACATTTATTTGTTAGACACCACCCCTGGCCTCCCAGACTTAACCCCACAGTTAATTTTATCACTGTAAGTTCATCAGGTAGTTTTTGTTAAGGTTTAAGAATTAAGTGCACAGAGAAAATGGAAATGTAGAAAGAGAATGAGGCCGAAGAAAACTGTGTTCTCTTTGGGAAATCCTTCTATAATGGCTGAGCAAAATCTTAATAGAGGAAGGCAACAGCAGGTTACTTGTATCCTAACTCTAATATTAAATGTGAATCCTTACCATTATGAGTAAGACTGTTATTTTTAGCATCTGAAGCCTAAATCCCAAATGGTAAGCTAAGAGCAATATGTTGACCTCACTGATATTTACTCTATAGAGCATCTAGGCAACCAGTTCTGAAGCCAAAAGTCTGATCTTGTTAAGCAGGCTGATGCAGAGTGGTCAGTCTGTGCTTTCGAGTGGTTTTTGTGCTACTCCTTCTTTTGGAAGGTCTGTCGTGCTTTGTGACTTGTGCAGCACATGCAGTGAAGTGGATGGCATGTCTCTTCTCCACTCCTGAATATTAAACTGAAAGATCTTTCTCCTGTGGATGAGATTGTGAGGCCAAGATGTTATTTCCAGGCTGCTTTTACTGACATCTGTATATGCTGCACTTAACTTTTTCCAGTCTCTCACTGTGGACTGCCAGGAGAATAATACTGCACTGGATGTTGTTTTGCATGCCAGTGTGTAAGTATTTTTATAACTTTGATTTCAATGGCGTTTTTAATGAAAATTATTTTTAATCCTACACCATGGATCATATTTTCATTTTTTAAATTAATATCAGTGCCTGCAACTAGAAGTCAAACACTTCTACACTATTTTTTTTTAAATTTTATGTCCAGACTGAAGTATTTACAAGTATGCAGTTTTATATCAAAGTGCAAAATCCACCTGTAAATACCAAACTTTTTCCATGTGCTCCCACATCAGTCAAGAACCCTTATTTGTATTTGCAGCATTTCTCTCAGCAGCATGCTATCTGTATTACTGCTGTATATAAAACACACATCTCAGTAGAGTTTTGGGTAGCTTTTTACAAACTCCTTACTAGTAAGTCATTACTATTTTATAATGCTGCAAAGTATTTTTTAAAACTTGGCTTAAAATTCCTGTGCTTAAGATCAACCTTGTTCTCTTTCCCTCTGTTCATTGTAACTCTGCATCTTATGTTCTAAGCGTCAAGAATGCATATTTATAGTATTTTTGATAAAAACCTAGGATGAAGAAAAATGCACCAAAAATGGCATTTCATAACTACAGTTCATACCCATGTCTCAACATGCCATCAAACAGTTTTTATTTGGCCTGTCTTCGGTCATTCCTTTGTCCCGTTAACAATCTTGCACATTTTCAGTATGTAAGGTTTTCTAAGAGGAATACATATGGAGAAATACTCTGTAATAGCAATTACAGAAAAGTGTCTAATCTTTTGGTCTTCCCATTTATGTGAACAAATATTTAGATGCATAAAATTTAAGCCTAAAATTTCTCATAAGGTAGACTTGTTACAAACTGCACCGGGAACGTCCTTGGAGTTGTAAATAATTTAAATACATCTCTTTGTTGCTGGGAACACACAAATTCAGTGTTGTTGTTCTGTTAACAGTCTTTTTTTTTCTTTTTGTCTTTAAGTGAAAAGCACATAATACTTGCTACTCTAGAACAAACCTAAGATGAAAAGACTCCCCTCCTTTCATTTCAGTATTTGCCAAATGGGAAAGACCCTGATGTTATTTATGTAAATTCTAGCTTCCTCTTATTGCTACATTACTGTTAAAATTTGATTTATGTAGTTTCAGCTTTACAAGTACTAGGAATGTTATGCTTCGTGATGAAGATGGTGTCAAGTGGCATTTGCATTATATTGATCTGGTGTTGCACTGCCTGCTGTTTCAAAACAAACTGCCTCCTGTGCTTTTAGAGGTTCATCAGAAGCTGTGAACAGGAGAGTGCAGCATGTGTTGGAAAAGCTCTATTTTGGGTTGGGGTTTCTTGGTTTTGGTTTTGGTTTTTATTTTTTTTTTAAGTGGCATGGATAATACTTGGGTACAATTACTACAAATAATAAACCATCTGCAGTAACATTGCATTCTTTTTGTACACTGTAAAAAGCCTAATCATGGGTGATTCTGCTAGCTCTCAAAATGGGTTTTGCTGTGAAATTATTGTTTCCATACTGGTTTTGGCATATGTAATGTCCATTTTTGGTTTTGGCTTATTATGTATTGGGGGCAAATAAGATTTTGAACGCGTCTTTTCCATTCCTCTTACTCAATCATCTAACAGCCTTGTCCATACCTGACTGGTAATTTGACACACTGTCCCCTGTGCATAGTGTTTCTGGTTTTATGATTGAGGGATGATTTTCAAGATTCTGAAAGTGTTGACTTAGGAAGTTTTGAAGTGACAGCCTGGATGTAATTGCACCCCAGTTATGCAGGCACATGGGTGACTGCAGCCAGGTAAGTTGCTCTGCTTGAGCTTAGAAAGGCTCCACTGAAGTCCCTGAATCGATATGGATTTAGAGCACAAAGAGTACCAAATGTAGAATGGCTGGCTGGCACCAAGCAAATCAGCTCCAAAATGTTACACCTTTTACAATTTTGTAGAATGCTGTTAGAGTATTGAATAGGGAAACCACCCTTACCTTTCAACGGCTTCCCCACCTCCAAGAGTGCAAGAGCTGAAGATGGAACCAGACTGCTCTGGCTGAGTAGGAAAATGAAAAAGTGAGGAAGCAGCAGGTGCCTGCTCCTGAGTTAATTATGCATTCTAAATGTGAAGTGCTTGTTAGTTGAGATGGTGTTGCCGATTCAAATTACCAAAGGAAGCCTTTTTCCAAGGAAGGCTTGTAACATCATTTTGGGCTTTTAGCTCTAAGAGGTGGCAGTAGCAGTCTGTACTGTTTGGGAAAACTTGCTCCAGTAAGCTTGCTATACATATCCTTATGCTATTTGTAAAAAATTACGTTACTTTTTTTTATTGTAGAGTATTTAAGAAGCTGGTTTTGTCTTGCTCAGGCAGCATTTTATATAAATGTGAAAGTAGTAAGGATTGGTTGGTTGTCTAAATGCCAAAATTCCTTTAACAGTAAATTTTGCAAAGTCGAAGCAAGGTTATACTTTCTTACTCTCTACTCATTGTGTTTGAAATGTTGTAATTTAACTTTGCTTTATAATGAATACATTATTAAAATTAAATTTATATCTATTAGTTGCTAATGGTAATACCACAGCAAATCTAAGAGAAACTGTGATATCTGCTATATATCAACTGGCCCCATCAACTTGCTTGCTTTGTAAAGCGTTGATCCATGTTGGACATTTAATGTCTACTTCAGTGATGCTCTTATAGTATTTTAGTATCCCAACATGTACTCTGCATGCCTTGCACTTGTGCACTGTAAAAGGATAGACTGTTTTACCATACTTTAGGTTTAAAAAAACCCCTCCATTATTTTATATAGTATTTCCCATATCCAAAATAGGACAATTTCTAAAGCCAAAGATCAATAAATGTGTATTGTCTATCAGTGTGATTATTTTTTTCCTATTTTGTGTGATATATGCTACTTTTTTATCAACTTTGGCAAAATATCCAAAGAACATGTGACAATCAGGCTTTTTATCGGTTTTTGTAAAAGTCTAAATTGTTTGCTTCTTTTAGAAATAATTAAGTAGGCCATTTACCCCCTTCTTGTTTGGGGTGCAGCAGAATAAATAATTTTCTAGTATAAATGTCTTATTCATGTGAACAGCAGTTTCACTCCAAAGAACTACTTAGAGATTTGATATGAATGTCTTCATTTTTGAGTATTTAGGAACAGTTTCACAAATTTCTGGGGGAAAATAGGCTGTACACCATGGTGAATGGAAGAAATTTTGAGTTTCCCAGTACAGGATTTGTCACTTTTCTTCTTGACTGTCACCCTTCCTAATAGGTAATCACGTAGAAATCACTTTTCTTCTTACAAAAAGAGATGTGTTTAAAAACATTACATGGTCTCTTCTATTTTTTTTATCAGCACTAAGAAGGACTCTGCTTGATAATATCTTGCAACCTTTGGGTTTTTTCGAATTTGATTTTTGGAATATCACATTTGGTTATGTGTGCATTTTCTTTCCATGTACTCAGCACATGCAGATGAATGATGCCAAAATTGCTCAGATAGTTTTGCAGCAGTAAAAAAAAATCCATGAGAAAACATCCTCCTTTAACCCCAAACAAAAATTGTACCAAAACCCCCTTCAGTTACAGCTGTCAGTCTTGTTGCAGAGATTAAAAGTGCCGCAGTCATAAGAAGAGCTAGTCTTTATTAGGGTGGGAATCTGAAAGTGTATAAGGCATTTGAGCTGTGGGACCTCCTCCTGAAAGTGATCGGTCTCAGATTAAAGTAAACAAACTTATCGGCAGAGAGAAAGGACTTCACCAACAAGCTTATGAAGTTTATAGTGAAGACCCTTTATTACACATAGCACACAGTTTTTATAGGGTTAGGACTACAGCTTATTGGCTAAAAGAGTTACACACCACCACGCCAGATACTTCAATTGGTTAAAACTTATCTCTCACAAGTCCCATGTTTATATTATTTCATCCTGGCTGTTTTCGTGCACCTGCAGAGTCTTGTGAATTCTTACTATGTGAATTCTTAGGGAGTAACCTCCTCCCTACCAGCCAGCAGCAGCTGAGCTCTTTGCTGCTTCTGGCTGATAGCTGAGACTCACAGGGCTTTCTATAGATCTGAATTGCTCACTTTTGATTTTACTGTAGCAACATCAGATAACAGGGTAAGTTTAAAATCATGGTTCAGAGCAAGGCAATGAGAAATGGTGAGAGTGTCTCAGAAGCCAGCTGAGCCTTCTGCTCTCTCCATGCAACCTGAAGCTTGAGGCTGCCTTTAGACTCCACAATCCCCAGGACTTTGCAGTAGAGTGGTTGTTTAGCCCCCAAAAAACAATGGCAAAAGCCTTGTCAGCGTTCTGGAATGAAAACGAGCCTTAGATTTCAAGGGTTATGATTTAAAAGGCTTTCAGCAAGGACAACCAGCAAAACTGACCTCAGAGCTGTGAAGTGCAGGCAGGCAGGATTCAGTGCAGTAACCTAGGGTCTATCCAATTTTTTGAAATGTTTGTTTTAGCAGAGTATGTTCAGTGGTAGAGGAGGGCCTGGCAGTATCCTCCAGCCAGGAGGGCAAGTGTCTGGTACCTTTCCTGTGCTGGCTGGTCTCCGCAGCGCTGAGAAAATGTTGAAGATGTTTCTGCTTTGATTTTGATTTTATGAAGAATTTGAAAGTACAATAGAGTTATTGTTTCTTGTCTTCTTAATAGGCTGTTACCTGGTGGACTGTAAAATGGTTGCAGCAGATAGAGACTGGGAGTTCACTCTTTTGGAGGAATATTCATGTTCTCTCTAAATCTGCATTAAAATAATAGAAAGTAGTTTGTTACACTAATTCTGGAGTTCAGGGTTAGGATTCTCCTTTCTGGGGTGTCCAACCCTGATGGGTCTGGGGGAAGGTCAGCTTTTCAGTTTGTAAAGTGTGAGCCACTCTATAATCTGTCCTTAAAGCAGACGGGAAAATAAAGCATCCTTATACAAGGTTCACAAGCTACTTTCAGTGGTTCTGAATAACCAGGCCCTGTCATGTTCCTCTCACCTGTCAAATTTGAAAGCAGCAGTTTAACAAGTGTAGAACTTGTGTGATTTCCTGAAATGCTCACTTTTACAGAATAGTGTGCAGCAGTTGTGCATATGTCAGAAACTAAGAGAATTCAAGTTCTTAGTTGGAGTTAGGCTGATCTAGCATCAGAGATGTCCAGTTGCTTCCAGTTCATTTGGGTTATATTGTGAATAGGACAAATTTGCAAGTTTGCTCATAAAATCCAGTTTTCTTCTTTGAGGGAGCACATGTTT
>JAJPCS010000018.1:3773472-3914256 GCA_021164005.1 Willisornis vidua nigrigula
ACAAGGTAACAGAATTGGGAAAGGGGGCACAGGGAGGAACAACAGCTGAATTAATATAAAGGAATTTGAGCTGCAGTTTACAGAATGAAAGATACAGAAAGCAGTTATGCTGGACAGGGATTTGTTGGCCACAGGAGAGCATGATGGGATTATCTGTCAGTTCAATACTCACTGCTGGAATCCATCCGGGATATGGAGAGTGAATGTCACTCAATAAAAAACAAAGAGACAGATTGGAGATCATGTGTAGTGCAGGATGGACAGGACCAATGCCATAACTGTGATGTGTGTTGTTTTTCATGTGAAGACTTGAGAAAACTATGGAGCACTGAAGGACTAGAAAAAACTACTGTTGTTAGAAATATTAAAAAACTGCAAAATTATCAAGGTAAAGTATTTTAATGAGGGAAAGAAACCCTGCATAGAGGAGGACTCTAATCTTAGAGGAAGACACAACAGGAACCAGAGACTGGAGCCTGACACTGATAAATTGTAATAGTAGAAAATGTTGTTTAAACAGTGTCACTATTTTAATTTCAGCTTGAAGTGGTGAATTCTCCATCAGGGAATCTCCATACATCCTCCGTGTAAGGTGTTGTGAGGAGCAAGTTGTTGCTCTCCATTCAAGGGCAGTCAACAAAAGCTAAAGAAACCAGGGGACCAACAACTAAACCGCTATTTAATTCAGTTTTATTCTTCTAAGGACTGGAATGTTGGAACTTTTGGATTGGCACTGCTGTATCTGGTTTGCCACATGAAAAATTTCTTTAATGCAGGCTATTCGTAGACTTTTTTTATATTGGATTTGTTTTAATGATTGCAAAAAGCTGTAGTGGTAAAAGATTTTAAAATACAATTTTGATGAAATCTAGTAAAAAAGAGGTAAACCTGAAAATAAAATTTAAAGTAAGGAAATGCAAATGTTACATCTTTTTCTAAATGTTACTGATTGAGTTCCATTGAGCAGAGTTTTTAGCTGAGGGGTGGTGCTTTCAGTGAGGCAATCCCCACAGGTACTGTCTGTGTCTCCCCCTAGACACAGCAGGTCAGCCAGCCCTCCCAGGCACATCTGCAATCTCTTTCTTCATCCCCTACTGGTGTCCTCCTCCCCCACAAAGAGTCACATATGCTCCCACACCTGTCTGTAATTACAGATTCACGCAACTGTTATTCACCCTTTGTATACTCATCAGACTGTTACTGTGTCCTACTCTCACAGATGATCAGGTCCCATTAACATATATCACAATTAACTTGCGTGTTGTTTTGCAACAACTTTGCAACTCTGGCTCTTTTATTGCTATTGCGGTTCAACCCCATCCAGCCAAGCCCCACTCAGCTGCCCTCACTCCCCACCAGAGACTGGGGAGAGAATCAGAAGGGTACAAGCTGGAAAACTCATGGGTTGAGATGAAGACAGTGTAACAGGGAAAACAAAAGCCGTGCACATAAGCAAAACAAAACAAGGAATTAATTCACTTCTTCCCATGGGCAGGCAGGTGTTCAGCCATCTCCAGGAGAGCAGGGCCCCATCACATATAACAGTGACTTGGAAAGACAAACACCATTGCTTCAAATGTTCTCCTTCCTCCTTATTCTCCCCTTTTGTATACTAAGCATAATGTCATATGGTATGGAATATCTCTTTGGTCAGTTGGGGTCACCTGTTACAGCTGTGTGTCCTCCCAGTCTCCCATGCACGCCCAACTTCCTCACCCACATGGCAGTACAAGAAGTGGAAATTCAGGCCTTGGATATGTGTCAGCCCTGCTCAGCCATAACGTAAACATCTTCATGTTATCAACCCAGTGTTCAGCACAAATCCAAATTATAGCCCTGTACTAGCCACTGTAAAGAAAATAAACTACCACAGCTGAAGCCAGCACATCTGGATATTTGATAATTTTCAAATCCTTTTAGGCAATACTGTTGCAAGAACAATTATTTCTTTTTCTTTTTGTATATTTTTATTAAGGGTAGCACTTGGCATTTTGTTGTGTTTCTTTAAAAAAAAATTGATTTTAGACCATTTGTCCAATGTATCAAAGTTACTTCAAACTAATTGTAACTGGGGTCCTTTAGACTTAACATGTTTTCTACACAAACATGTTAGAATCATACAATCATAGAATAGTTTGGGTTAGAATGGACCTTTAATTATCATCTAGTCCAGTTCCCAAGATGTTAAGGAAAATATTGATGTACATTGTCCTCATAGGAATATGTGCACACATGCATTATACACATGTTTACATCTATGTGTTTTTATATATAAACACCACTCTCACAGTGACCAGTGATGATTTTCCTCAAGTACTCCTGAATAAATACATCTAACTACTTTTCTTAATATGCCTGTCTTTTTTTTTCTATATCCTGGCCTGCCATTGTGGAAAATAAACAGAAGAAGAGCATTCCATCAGCTTATTTAATTTCCCTCTTAAGCCACAGCTATTAATTTTCATTCTTATTTCCACTGTCCCTTAGACAGTCTTATCTTTCTTGGTTTTGTCCCCGTATGCTTGTTGTAGATTTTCTTACGCTGCTTCTTATTTGAGTGCTGTAGTTTGTCTGCGTTTGCTGAGTTTGGTTATGAAGGAAATCCATCTTTTTTCTTGCTCTGATTCCTTTTCTCCTTATGTGTTATTGTTTCTCCTATTCACTGATATTCATCATCTCTCTTCCACTAGAAAAGTCACTTTTCTTGCACATTTTAGAGAAAGAGCTGTTGCAAGATTTTAGACGCAGTTAAGTCACCCCACAGCATAAATGTATCATTTTGGGAAACCATGTAAGGTCCAGCTTTGCTGCCTTTTGTAAAAACTTCTAATCTCTGGCAGCTGTAAAAGTTCCTGGCAATTGCATCTATACAAAACAGAGCTATTCTAAACTCACAGAAAAAGGATTTCTGTTACAGAATTAGTAGTTACTTTCAGTTATGCTTTATCATAATTTTTACTAGATTTTGATTGATCCAGTGCTTTTGACCTGTGTTCCCTTAATTTCCCAATAATAAAAAACTTGTAGGTGTTTTCTGTCCATTGCAGAGCTGTACCAAGAAAGGCAGCAGCCTTCTGTGGAAGGCATTAAATAGAAATAAATAAGCCCAAAATAAGCTGCTGACACCTGTGATGCAGAGTTATGCTACACAGAGCAGCTCTTCAGGGCAGGAAGAAGTGCCCTGAAAGTTGACTTATTTGCTTATGTGGATTTAGTAGTATTTCTGTTTTTTAACAAAAAAATTGGGTTAACATCAGCCTGAATTACCAAGAAATAAGTTTTGAAGTGATCAGGGCACAGGCTGCTTCTATAAAATGTATTTCTTCAATTTATATTTAGTCTCTAGCATCCTGTTTTTACTTCCATCTTCTGTTTCCTTTGATTTTACTACATAAAAGAGTGAAAGGTTTATTTCTTGCAAGCTGTTTTCTGGAAGACAGATATTACATCTGAGAAAATGACTATGCTAAGCCTTTCATATACAAGTGGCTCATAGACTTAAAAATAAAAACTAACTTTCAAACCATGTTTTAAACTGTTTTAAAATCACTTGACTAGATTTCATGGTTGTGATGTCTCTTTAGCTTGTCTGCTAATTAAATGCAAGATGGCAAGGGAGGGGTAGAATCTGAATGCTGAAAAATGGTCACTGCTGGTGCATGTGAAAAATGATCACTATGGAAATGACCTTTCCTTTAGGAAATTTTAAAATAATGAAATCATTTTAATATACTTCTAGCAGGTCATTCAATATAAAATTAAGTTTCCGCTGCTGAGCAAACAATACTGCAATGAATCTGAATTAGCAATGTAAATAGTTTAGTGGGTAAATGTTAGACCACTATGTGTTTAGAAACAAGGAGAGAGTTTTACAGGGTGAATTGTGCAAGCCTGTCTACCTTAGGGTGAGGAGAGGTCCTCTGTGTGGAGGCCCTGGTCTTGTTTCACTAAGACTTTTTAAAATTTGGGCATATATGCAGCTGGCTGAGAAGAAGCACATTGATACTGAGTTTAGGGTATTGAGCCCAGTGCGAATCACAATTGAATTCTCCTTTATTTTTCCCCAATGAAAGTCACCCTTTAGTGACGGCTGGACATTACCCAAAGATGAGGAGCAATCCAGAATGCAGCAGGTTCCATCCTACGTCCTGGGGAGAGATGCTTATGGGATCCATCCCCTTCATGTGAGAGTTATTTCAGTTCTATTTCATATTACACATGTGGTTCCTTTTCACAGGACTGGTTTTGAACTCTTGAGATACCTTAGGAATGTTACATGCCTACTTTTGACAGCATTTTTTTAATGCAATGTTCTGTGATATGCCTGTTCTGATCCTGCTTCATCCTATGCTTTTTCATACTCTTTGAGTGAATTAGAATCTTCTGACAGCAGCTTATTTTTAACCTGTATTTCACTCATAAATATATGTGTCCTACAGACTGCATGCGTGAAAGGGTTTTAAGGGAATCTGGGTGGTGATGCTGACTTAGTCCCAGCTGAATCAAAAGGGATAAATTTTGATTAATTTGAAAAGGGAAGAAACTTTAATTGAAGTGTTTGCAATTTAGTGACTGGTTTATTTTGTCTTGTGTTCCAAAATGTGGTTCACAAAGTAGTGTGAACTACTGGTTTTAAACTCCCTTGTGAAAGCCAAGAGTAAGCACATTTAAAAATTGATTAGAGCTGCATGAAGCTGTTTCCCAGAGATTTGAACTCTGGGGCATATGCCCTCTCACTCCTAGCTACCTCATCGTTGCTGTTTTGCCCATTTAGTTTGCAGCTGGCTCACCTTGTTCATTTGTGCTGGCTTAGTTGATCTGATTACTTTAGTTGGCCATGGCAGAGAAGAGAAGGAAAAAGGAAAAAATACAATATAAAATAACAATAAAATAATATATTGTTTCAGTTCTGTCAATGCACTCATTTTTCTCCCTTGCAGCTTCCTCTGTTTTTTCACATCTTTTAAGCGTGGGATTGCTCATACACCATACAGTGCTACTGCATGATAATCAGCTTCAACAGGATGTGTTTCTTCAGGCCTCTTCTTGGGGCAGAGACAGGAGAATTTTCAAAGCAGTGTGGGTAGAAATGCATTTTCTTGGCAAGATAAGTTTGTACTTCATTGTTAAGCAGCAGGAAAGGAAATGGTATTTTGTTAAAAAAACAAAAGCCAAAGGACCCTTCTGTTCAAGAGACTAAAACATTTATGAATTAAATTAATAACTGGCAAACCCCATCCTTTCTGATTATTTTGATTTTTCAGAGGAGAAATTGAACTATCCCACTCCCAGACTTCTTTAAATAAGTTTGGGATTTTTTTTGTAATTGATTTAGTTGAAGTTGAATAAATTTTCATGTTCTTTTTTAGTTACTCTGAATTTGTCCTCCCACACACCAGTAGTCTTTTGCTTTAATGGCTAAACTGAGATACCAAATATTCACACAACTTTCTAGTTAAGAATATCTGATCTAGACAATTCAATACTGCTCTCTGCTATACGTTGTGAGTTACAGGGAAAAAAAATCTTAGGCTTAACCTATTTGCTAACGTATTTTTCATACCCAGCACAACATGCTTCAAGTGTAAATATTTTACTGACTATAAAATGCTTTCAGTACTAAAGAGATATCCCTGAGGATTGTCCAGGTCCTTTGTGGTTTGTTTTTTGTTTCTTTGTTTGTTTCACTCATGAGGGGGATATTAACAAAATAAAAGTTTGTGATAGTTTAGCCAATGCTGCATAAGATAACTGTGATATGTTTTTAGTTTTTTTTAATCCACAAAGTTTTTAAAATTTGATTACGTAGGAATCCAGGAAAGGGTTTTTTTTTCTTGTGTCCTCATGACCACTTTTTTTTTTCACTCAGTGAATAAGAAAAATGACAAGGGAAAAATACAGAACTATTTCACACCCAAGACTGAAGGAGTTGAATTACCATCATTTTGAAGATGTGCCTTTTATACATCTGCAGTGGTTAAGACAGATTTTATGGAGCATGAGTCTTTTAGAGCAATTCAAAATTATTGAAGAGTTACAGGTTTTGTGAAGTGCTTCAATTTGTTAGTGACTCAAGCGGCATTGTACGAGTTTTGTAGGGCTCTTAGTGTGATTGTATGCACAACCCATAAATTATCTAATTTTTCCTGGCTTTTTTTCCCCTCTCTGCATATTGGTGATGTTACTGTAAGTCTTCCTCTGCCAAAACAAACATTTGTTGAGCAGCAGCATCCTCCTGCATGCAGCCTCAGCCTGGACCAGGTAAAAGGATTACTGCAGCTCTACCATCACATCCTGATACTGGTGGTGACACTAGTCATCTTAAAGGTGTATCACTCCCTCACTGTGTTAAAAAGAGGGTACATTTCACCCTCATATGTCTAAAGACTAAACGGTTTGCAAATCTGAGGTAAAAATAGACTTTCTATTTAAAGAAAAAAAATTCCAGCACACTTTAAAGAAAGTACTGTCGTCACTTTCTTACTAACTATTCTGGACATGAAATTATTTTCCTATTCAAAGTGGTTTTAGAAATTGTAGAGAAGTGTCTCATGAGATGGTAAGATTTGGTTATTTTGAGTGCGAGTCAGAGTTTTGTCTCATTTTTTTTTCCTCATTTTGAAAAGCAACATCAGAATAGTTCAATTTACTTAGCAATTTCAAATGTCCCTCCTAGTCAGGCAGGAGTGCCTGAAAGTTGTGGGTTTATAATACAATTTTCTGCCTTGAAATAACAGGCATTCACATATTTGAGCAATAGAGCACTTCCTACTCAATATTACACAAAGTAAAATTTCATAACAATTTTACAGCAAGTTTACTGAACAACTGGATTTTTCTTTTCAGCATTAGATGTTTGGGATGATCTGTGCCTGCTTTTTCATGGGTTGTGTTTAACTTTTGAAATCCAACTTTTGAAATCTTCTTAGCTGTGCTTCAAATTGTATTTTGTCTTCTGATGAGTACAACCCCAACATCATAAACAGAATCAGAGTGGGTGAGGGAAGGAACCACTGGTGGGTCTGTGTTGCCAACCTCTCTGTTCTCATGGATTTGTGTTTGCCTGTTTGGGAATGGATATTTGTTTTCTTGGGGATTGGCTGGAAGCAAATGACAGCAATTTATTTCCTTCAGAGTTGATGGGAACATTCACCCAAGGGAAAAGGAAAGGAAAAATCATCAGTTTTCACATAAAATTTGTCTTAGTATTCACCCAGTTCTACCTGTAATAATGAGTCTAAAGACTTTCCTATTTACAGCACTTTTATTAAGGACATATTTGTCAATTAACACATATATGCCATATCCTGTATAGTTATAATTTTGAAATACTGTCTGTAAGGCCCTAGCAGTCTGGGGTTTATTTGTAGCCTTGGAACCATCTAACTTTTTTAGGTGTAAGTACAAGTGTTCAAAAGTGTCAGTAAGTCAAACAGTTCAGCACAGTGTTAGACAAACATACACAAAGAAAGTTTTAGTCATGAAGTTGCAAATTCCAAGAGGTTTGAGGCATTGCGGCTGGTTAACTGGAGCTTGGTGGTGAGGAGGCCTCCTAAAAACCCCACTCAAAATGCACTCACACCCCCTGTGCAGGGATAAAAGATTTGGGAGCTGGAAGGCAACAAAGGCTCATTTTTCTTTAGTTTGCAAAGTATAGCCATCATTCAGTAAACAAGTGCCCAGCCTGGCCCTGGCTGCATCCTTAACACTGGGAATTTGCATTCTGAGAAAACAGAACAGAGTGCAAGTCCTGGTGAGAGAAGGAGGAGTGATGTCAGGACCGGAGAGATGGCAACAAGGATGAAAAACATAGGGCTGTATTGGAAGTGGTGGCAGAGAAAAATGGAACAGTGTCAGACACACTGCAGGTATTTTTTCCCCCGTATCTGTGCCATCTTTCTGCAGATGTTGCTGGGTAGGTGCATTTGTTGCAAAGTCCTGCTCTGGCTGTGCTGGGATTTGCCTCAGAGCTTCTTCCAACAAGTCAGAGCAATTCTTCTTTAGGACCACCTTGAAGCCTCCAACAACACGATTTTACAGTTTGTACAAATTGCAACCACAAGGGGCCTTCTTCTGTCACTTTTCCTCACTTCTGTCAAAATTATTTTCTACTGTTTATGTTCTCTAGGTTGACTGGATCACTCCACATCACAAGGGGTTTTCCTGACTCTTTCACAGGTGTAACTTTTTATCACATCCTCCCCTTGAGAATTTGGCTGCATCATTAGCATTTGGGAGATGTCTGGCTGCTCCAGGGATGTTTCCCTCAAAGCTTGTTCTTCCCCTTGCTGCAGTTGCTAGCATCTTCTGGCACTGCAGCAAGTCACTCCTCTGCAGGTTATTGCTTATTCATTCCACTTGCTCTTGAACCTTGATACCTTCCTAAATATATGTGTATGTATATGTAAGGTTGTGTATACAACAAAAAAAATTAAAAAATTAGTTACCTCTTGAGGTAGTGCTCTCCTGATCTACCACCGACTTCTTGCTCTCTTCTGAACACAAATCGCTGATGCCACCTCATATATCTCCCTACAGCTTTGTCCAGGTGGGTTTGTTTCCAGATTTCTCTTTTCACAAAAGAAATCCCTTCTGGAAGCTGCTGAGTTCTGGCCTCAGCAGCAGGATTTGATTGACAGATGATTTGTTCTCCCACTGAATTATTCAGCAATGCTTATGCACCTCATGGTGGTGATACCCAGATGATGTGTTTGTGTCTCTCGCATGAGGATCAAGCCATCAGATTCTGCGATGAGATAATTTAATTCCCTGAGAGATCCTGAATGCTCAGCTGGGGTTATGGATGTACCAGACAGCTGCCTTTCTCCTCATTTTAAGTTGTCTTTGGAGATTAAGCTCTGCCTTGGCAGGTTTGCCATGGGACTTTCAGTTGTTTTGTTAACAAAGAATGAAAATAATAAATACAAGAAGAGGGAAATCAGATGAGAAGTGGGGCTTTGGGGTCTTTATTGCTATCATGCAACAATTTGAGTTGGAAAGGACCTCAAAGCTGCTCTCATTCCACACCCTTGCCATAGGCAGGGACACTTCCACTAGAGCTCTTTGCTCTGAGCCCCACCCAACCTGACCTTGAACACTTCCAGGGATGGGGCATCCACTGCTTCTCTGGATAACCTATGCCAGGGCCTCACCACTCTCCAGTAAAGAATGAAGTTGCTATGTAACAGTGGTAACAGGAAGGTCTTCTAGAAACCTTATTCTGCACCTAGAACACAAAATTGCATCAATGTTAACAGCCAGTTTCTTGTGCACGTCTTTATGATACACAGCTCAGGGAAAGACTTTGATAAGACACTTCAAGCATAGACAACCTTTTCAGGACCAAGAGTCTCAGCAGTGTAAGCACCAGTAATAATCTCTACCCACAGTCTTTTCAAATAAATTTTTTTAAAAATAATTTTCAAATAATTCTTCACTTGATTTCTATTTTCAGTGATGTGTGAATTAACATCTGGGTGAGGGAGTAGATCTACATGACCCGATTCAGTAGTCCAAAACAGGGAGCTTTAGTTGATCATTGAAATAAAAAATATTTAGCTGACTCTGAATTTTTGTTTTCTTTTCAACTATTACTATGTCACCCCATGAAGGATCAAAAATACCAGTGCTTGGAATCAAATTTTGAAGTAATTAAAATGCTGAGATCTTTTTTAGCTGTTAAATATGTTTACACGACCAAGTGCACCACATTCAACAAGTTTTTATTTTGAGAAAAATAAGGGCATTTGGCCACAGGAGTAAATACATACCAAGAGGCATCCAACTGATGGCAGATCATTTGTGTCACCAGCTTCCCTTGGAATTGGCTGGGAAATGTAGGGGCAACATCTCCCTGTTTCCCTGAAAGTGACTTAAATATGTGCATTGATGAAGGCAACAGATTTACTCATATGTTTTGTGTTAAGCATAATTAAGTATGCTTAATTGCAATTTATTTAATTAAGCATAATTAAGTAAGCTTAATTATTAAATTGAAAATGGCTTTACATCTGACTAATCAAAGTTATTTTGAGATTCAGATAATTAAGAGCCTTATAGCTCTGTATCTTTAATAGCTGTTAAACCAAATAATTTCGAACAAGCTCTAATTTACCAAAGCAAAAAGGCTTTTTTGATATTTGGAACTGCATCATTTCCGTACTTCACCCACGTGTAGGTTTATAAAATTAAGAAACAAACCCTATAGACTCAAAGTGAGTGAATTAAATAAAAAACATTAGAAATATAAGTTGAAAGTAAAAAAAAATTAAAAAGGAGGAATTGAACTTTTTGTTTCCCGTGGGTGTAGGTGTAGTTTGCTGGTGGCTGCAGGGCTAACCCCAGCAATAGGTTTTGATATTACTTAGCTGATTTGAAGGTCTGCTGTTGATAATAAGTAAGTGGGTTTGGTTCTTCTCTTTTGTTTTTCGGGGTGTAACATTCATGGCACATCACATGGGACTACCAAGAAGCTGCAGCCATTAAAGCTTTTGGGGATGCTGTGGCATGCAGATATGGCTGAAAGCTTCCATCACCTCTGGTCTGTGGATAAAGCATTTCAGTACCCCTTTATGTCAGTCCTGTACCTTTTCAGAAAATGCTCAAATAATTAAAAGAATAATTTGACTCAAAAAATTCAAATTTGACTCAAAAAATTCAAAGGATAATTTTTTCTGCATTTACTAACTGATAATTTAATAAATAGTTCTCAAGAGGTAAAAAGAGCCCTTTGGAAAAAAAAAATTTATAAATACTCAACATTTGAGCAAGGGGATCCTACAATATTTCTTTTTTACCCCATTTAACCTGTGAGATGGCAAAACCTATTAGCTTTTAAGGACGGTGTGGATCTGAGAAACCTAAAAGTTTGTTTTACTTTGTTGTTGATGTTGATAATAAATTCCACAAGGTCATGTGTGGGAAAAGCAAGCATGTCTGGACTAAGTGCATTTGCTACGAATGTTCTTACAATTTCCAGTACAAAGCATTCCAGTCCCAGTGACAAACTCAGGAGCAGAGGATAAGTGTCAGCAAATACTCTAGAAGTAAAACATCTCCTTTGATGTCTTTTTGTCATCTAAAGTTTGTGCATCATCTACTGGAGAATGTAAGCAGGTGATCAGTGGACCTGGGCTGCAGGGTGAGCCCTGGGCGACCTGTGTTTTGGCCTCCTACACTGGCACCCCATCTCCATGCCAGCTCATGCAGGAGGATGGGTTGGTGGCTGCTCCTGACCCTGCAGGCACGGCTGCTGCTCCACCAGCATGCCCTGCAAGAAACCCAACATGCCCCAGCATCCAGATCATCAAGTGAAATAATGGTTTTCTTCTCATGTAGATAAGGAAGCCTAGATAAACAGAAAAGTGCTCACTCAGTAAGATGGGGAGCTTTTAACAATGGTTTGCTCCCCCCACCTCACCCCAGGGTTGGGGTTTCTTTGTCTCTTTTTTGTTTTTTTTTCACCAAAACAATGGAGCCTGTGTGACATATGACTGTATTTAATTCATGTCTGCCACCCTGCATGCATTGCTCTATCCAGAAAGCTTTCCCAACAAACCCTGACTGGTTTGTACCAATGTGACAGGGAAATAACTGATTCCCATTCCTTCCTATGGAATAAAACCAGAAGGAAAACATGAGAAGAGTTGTGAGAAGGTAAGATTTGTGTGCACTGCTCTGTGGTAATGCTCCTCAAGCCAAGCCCTGCTAGGTTTTACTCATTTTGGGACACAGACCGTATTTCCCTTTCCCAGGGATGGATGTGAAGTTGTTTTACTGTTGGAGGAAGAGTACACAGAGAGAGCATCCACAGCACCATCTCTAGACCATCACCTCACAGGAATTTTCTCAACTTAGAAAGATTTCTGCAGGTAAATTTTTCAACTCTTATTTATTAAGAAGTAGGAAGAATTATCTGGAAAATAAAAAAAAGAAACCAACTCATAGTCAATATTTTTATAAACCTCTTTGTCACCACTTCCCTGCCATAGAAAGAGATCCATATCAGGGGCTGCTGAGGGTATGAATGAGACTACTCTTGCTGGAGAGTTTTCCTGAAATCATACAAAATTGCTATAGGAGTTTCAGCAATCATTTTGATATTTCATCTGTGTCTTATCTACCCTTGCTGCCTGTGTTATTTTGGGTTAAATTGGATCCTACTAAACTACAACAAAGTTTCAGAATATTGCTGGAGAAGGAATTCTTCTTTGTGTTAATATTCTTATGTCTTTTCTTCAAAATGGAACTGTTGTGAATAAATATTTTGTATGAATATGTGTGATTTGTTCAGAACTGAAGACATGTTAAAATCCTGCCTGGCTTTATTTGCAATTTTTTCTTTTGTGGATGGGAAAGCTCTCCCACTGGAAACTTTTCCTCTGAAAACTGAAAGGATTATACTTACAAAAACTGACATAAACGATTGTGGGTTTTGACACAATCAGGCTGCAATTAAACCTTTTTTTATTTTTGAAACAATTGCTTTGAAACACTATTGCTCTGGCTGAAGGAAGGTAAGTTTCTAGAAGTTGTGCTGACTGCTGCCAGCTACAAGGACACATCTCACACAGCCCTCGATTGCCTCCTTATTAAAATGAAACCTTCATTCTCAAGGAAAGATTGCAAAATAATGAAATGTATTAATATTTTCAACTCCAACAGCCACGTATCCCCCCACTGAGTACTTTCAAGCCATTGCCAGGAATGGGCAATTCTGAGATGACAGACCTTTCCCATGAACTTCCATAAATTGCTTTTACCAAAACAAAAAGTCTCCTATGGCCTGGAGGTTCCAGCACAGCTCCTTTTGGTTCATACGGTGTTTGGGGCTCCACCAGGCTCCATGAGCTCTCTCCTCTCTGTGGAAAGGAGTTGCCATACCTGCAAAAAGTCTGAAATTTTTTCCCAGGCAATCTTGCTTTATCTGTGTTGACAAACACAGCAGAAGAGGGCTGACTGGGGAGCCACAGGTACTCAGCTGATACACGAGAACAAAGCAACAGTTGAAAATTCCCTGCAGAAATGTGTAGCTTTAAATTCAGTGTGTTTTGGTTAACAATTAAGACCTTCATAAAATCAAATTACCTAGTACTCTGGGTTATGATAAGCCAGTAGTCTTGTCATTTTGCAAGCAAATCTCTTGCTAGGGAAAAGAAAAGAAAAGAAAAGAAAAGAAAAGAAAAGAAAAGAAAAGAAAAAAGAAAAGAAAAGAAAAGAAAAGAAAAGAAAAGAAAAGAAAAGAAAGAAAAGAAAAGAGAGAAAGAAAAGAAAAGAAAAGAAAAGAAAAAGAAAGAAAAGAAAAGAAAAGAAAAGAAAAGAAAAGAAAAGAAAAGAAAAGAAAAGAAAAAGAAAAAAGAAAAAAGCAAGAAGAAAGAAAAGAAAAAAAGCAGAAAAAAATTATACCTACCCCTTCCCTTATTAATGTCATCAGTAACTATAGTGCTAGTTTTCTAAAAAGGCTTTTGACTAAATCATAATAAGGATGGTGATTTTTTAAAGCAGCATTCTAATTTTTGCAGTTCCCTTTGGAATGCTATAGTCTCTGCTATTTATTATTAGGAAAATGATTAAAAATATCTACACTTCTGGTATGAATCTAAACATACACATAACTGTATTTGTTATCCTAATATAATTTTTTAAGGAGTGTTTATTTTGTGCATTAAAAAGCTAAGCATCTTCCTGGCATCTTTGCAAAAGGGCTTTGAAGCTCTCAGTTCCAAAACGCTTCAAAAGTTGTAAGTAGAAATAAATTGAAAGCAAATTGGATCTTTTTAAAATTATAGTTTAATTACATTACTCTGCTATGATTGAAGTGGATTATGGAAGCAATAAGCTTTCTGCAGAGCAAACTAGAAGTGACCTGAGTCATATTCACAACCAGTAATTTGATACCTCATATTAAATTGACTTCTTTGCAACTCCTTCAGCCTCAAGTGAATTGAAGGGAGATGAGCTGCTACATCTGCTTTAAAACAAACAGTAATAACGATTCTGTGATTTCGCTGTCAGGTTGATACCTACACGGCTTTTTGGATTTGACCTGACCCAACCCGAGGCAACCCTCCCCTCCCCGACCCTCCCTGTCTCGGCAGGGAAGGATGCTCCTGAACTTCTGGGAAAACTTTCATAGGAAAATGAGACAGCAACTTCACAGCATCCTTCTTCCTCTGCACATCTCCTTGCCTTCTGCTTCCTCTCAGTGGTTGGGGTTTTGTGGGTTTGAGTTTTTTATTTTTATTCTTTTTTACATCTTTCTTTTTAGTTTGTTGTTGTTATTGCAGATTGTTTGTTGTTGGGGGTTTTGTTTGATTTTCTTTCCCCTTTTGCTGAGTTGGGGAAGGGGTGGAGGTTTTTAGGGTTTTGTTTTTATTTTACCTTTTTGTATGGCCATTTAATTTGGGGGGGGTTGGAGGTTGTTTGTTTGGCTGGGGTTTTTTTGTAGTTGTTAGGGGTTTTTTCGTGGTCATTTGTTTGTTTGTTTGTTTTAATTTTTGTTTGTTTTGGTTCTTTCAGGTTTTTGTTTCTGTGGTTGTGGGGTAATTTTTTTTGGTTTGGTTTTTTAATTTTCATTTTTATTAGGTGGCTGAATAGGTGGGAGCTGGGAATCCCCAGAGGAGACAGATCCCTGACAGACCCTCTCTTTTTCCCCTGCACCAGGCAGACATTCCCCTCCAGGGAGCATCCCAAATGCTTTTCCTATCTCCAGAATTTCTGGGTCCTTCACTGAGTATTGGGGAGCAGCAGAGCTTTGGGGAGGGGATGGAGGTATGAGATGTTGTGCGCATCCTCTTCTTCTTCTGTCTCACATGGAAGTCATTGCATGAATGAAATCACTTGGATTGATAAGAACATATTTTTGGTATATGCTCGTCACAATCTTCCCATTTTCAGGAGTGCAGAGTTTTCTTCAGGAAAATGTGAAAGAACGAGAGTGAAACCTTTCACAAGATGGAAATTATTAATGCCATCTCCCTGGTATTGAATCATGTTTAATTGACGTAGTGCCATCAATGCATTTATCAAGTATTGTGTAAGTTAGGATTCTGGTTTTGCTTGTTTTCTCCACAATTTCTTTGGGGTAACCCATCCAGGGAAGCTTCTGGAATTATCTTCACACTTCTAAGTTTATTCACACCTAATTTTTTTTCTGTGTAAATAATTCTCTTTCACTTGTGGTTTTTCTTCACTCTTTTTTCCCTACCTTTTCCATATATTTTCAAAGGGTATTCATATTCTCCTGTGGTTTTTGAAGGCCAAAATATCTCTTTGGCATTCCTTTGAGACCTTAGTACACTTATCACTGCTGGAAGCAGAATGTGATGTATGTAACACAAACCAGCAGAAATGGTGAAGCACCTTATGGTTTCTGTAAATATATGCACAGCAGATCTTCTGGGAAGTCACAGTTTTAAAATACTCTGGTGGTGACAGCTATGTCTCTGTCAGTATGACAAGCTTGACACTCCATGTTGCTTCTGCAGAGAATAAAAATAGGTTTCAGTGTTTATGAAATTCACTCTCAGAGTCCTTAGATAACCATGAGGGTATCCAAACCAGAGAGAAATATCATCAGAGCATGTAAAAGAAGTCACTTCTGCACATGAATTGGCAATTCAGGTATGGATTTAGAGACAGTAAACGCGATGCTAAGGAATTTTAAGCGTTTACTTCTAAGCTGCACTGAATCAGCAAGATAAATTTTTTTGCAATGCCACAGCAGTGAATAATGACACCTCAAGGCCTGTGTGCAGCCTTAACAAGCAAGGAAACCTCAGAACTAAATTGACTCAGCAGTATCTGACAAGACTGCCAGATAAGCTGAGGAAATACTACCTTCAGGAATTAAATGCAGAGGCTCCTCTGGCTTATGTAAAATTCTCTGTGCCATTTGAAATTGTTCTTGGAATAAAAATAGGCTGGTTTTTAATTTTAATGTTTAAATACATTTCTGGTTTGCTCTGTTAAATATGAACTGGCATTCCAAGTGAATAACATTGAAAAACAAGCAAATTCCTCTATTTACTCTACTATCAACTCAGCAATAGGGGTGTCAATACCTACAATTTTGTCTTTCTGGCACTAAAACAATTTCAGCAGTTAAAAAGCATGCATCACTTTGTGTTGTTATCTTCTAAATATGCAATCTCTTTATTGCATCCTGATCCAACAGGACAAATATGGAAGTGATATGCATGTTCTGTTGTTCTGCAGGCTGTTCCATTCTGATCTCCAAACAGAGCAAAAAACAGCAAGGCTTCCAGAGGTATTTTTGCATGTATGTGGCTACTTTCTCCAGGTGGTCTATTCTACTACGAGTGAAGTGGGTGCTTATGGGAGACAGCTGCAGTTTGCTCAACATGCCCACGGTCAGAAATAGAACCTCCTGCCTCACCTTAACAAAAGTCTTTCCTGAAATCCCCCTCTCCTGAAGCAGCCATGGCTCCATGCCCCCTGTATTGCTCACTTTCTTCTTTAAGTGCTCTCTCCCATGATGGATACTGCCAAGATCTCTGCCCCTGCGGTGAGAATGATGCCAATTGTTTCAGATTAGTGGGCAGTAATATTTGCCCTCCCTGAGTGTCTCAGAAGAGTCAGGGCTCACAGCTAAAAATCTTTTGCCCCTATAATGTGAGCTCCACTGGCTCTTTCTCCTTGTCAGCCACCCACTGCACAGCTGGCAGGCGATGATATTCAATATGCATTTGTCACTGCTCCACTACTAGATTGAGGAAAAGGTATTAGGGCTGGAAATCAAAATGAATTAAGATAAGCCCTCATGTGATCCTGGGGTATATCAAAGTGACGAGGAAGAAGAGCAGGGACCATTGCTACTGTGGTGATGATAACTGTTTTTTGCAGGTCTGAGCATTCCTGATCCTTGTCCTTGCTGTAAGAAAGTTAACAGGGTGTTGTCTTCCCTCCCAACATTGCTTCCCCTCTACTGTGACTCTGAACATTTCTCTTTCCAGACATCTCTTCTCCCTGGCCAAGCCCTTCCATTTCTCTGCCGATATTTTCAAGTGTTTTGGATTGGTTTATTTAAGCCTGTGTCACTGAATCTGGTATTACAGCAGTACTGGCACGGTTGTGGTGCTAACTTGTGCCTCCAAAATGGAAGAACAGTATGTGCAATCCTGAGAGCAAAGGGATTGGAAACCTTCAGGAACTGGTGAATATGAACAGATCTTTCCAACTGAAAGAGAGAAAATTCTGCCCACACACCTGGTAAAGTCAGAGGGATGTAGACAAGTATGTAGGCTCTCCTGTTAGGCACTCACACTGAGTGAATGGGACACATTCCAATAATCAAAATGCTATAAATTTTTGCTCCAAAATGGCTATATTTGGGATGTTTATAAGCAGGCACAACTTGTATATCATTGCTAGGTAAGCTCACAGTTGCCTTTTACAAGGAGAAAGCTATGAGTTTAGAATTACCAGGCAAACTCAGTCCCATGTCTGAACTGGAAATCTTAATTTTAAACATTCTTGTGGTCTGGGTGAGATGCTGTGTTTGTTTACTTGTTGTGGACCTGAAGCCAAAAGACAAAACACATCATTATTCATGTATTACTGGCTGATACTGTGGATTTCTGAGATGAAATGGCTTTTCTGGCCCCTGCTCTCACAGCTATCGATATCAGAATAGCTTGGGTTGGAAGGGACGTTAAAGATCATCTAGTTCTAAACCTCCTGCCATGGGCAGGGACACCTTCCTCTAGACCAGGTTGATCAGAACCCCACTGAGTCTGGCCTTGAACACTTCCATGGGTAGTTCTGCTTTGTTTGGAAGGGGGCCTTGGATGTCACATGCAGGTGAGCGGTGGGTGGCATATGACTGGATAAGATAGGAGGGAAGGACAGAGTTCTCTTAATACACAAATCTGTCTGCCTTTAGCCTCTGTTCTCCATAATGTTCAGAGCCTTCCTCAGTAGTGATGTAGCCATAGATCCATTTTGCCAGCTATGTGTATGTTTACACAACACAGACCACAGGGAAATGTCTTGTGAGACTTCTAGGAGTGTTGTGGAGACTGGTCAGGAAAGGAAAACTTAGGTTTCTTAGATTTGTGTAATTGGCTTTGAGGTTAGCAGTGTTAATATCATATTCAGAATTAGACAAGACCACCTGTAGGTTAAGGCAAGAGAAGAAATACTTGTAATCCTCTCACTGTGACAGGTCCTAATTTAGACCTAATGTTATATGGCTTTGGAGATGATACGGTGATGAGTTATTTCCAATTGTGGCAGGATAACCTCATTCCATACCTCTCTCATTGTACCGTTCAGGCATGTCTTTGAATTTTTGTAGGATTGTGTGAGTGTAGGAGCAGGGCATGGGTGAGGAAAGACATTGGGCTCGCTCTTGAATGTTCCTGAATCGTAGAAGTGCCTCGCCCACAAACGACAAATGGTAGAGTGTAACAGTAGAAAATTGTCAGCCACTGCCTCTGATAACAGTAAAACACAAACCTGTCCTGTGGAGTGCACCTCAGAAACTTTTCACCAAGCACCACACATGTTTTGTTTAATGTTCAGGTGGTACATATCCTTCACCTTACACTCAAGACCTTTTTAAAGAAGAATATGAAGTGCCACAGCTTGGCTACAATATGGTAAATACTTTGCAGATGCCAAAGGTTAAACTGACTCATACTGTTGCTTCACAGACCATGGATATTCAAGGAAAAAGAAAGGCGGAAAAAAAAAGGCAGAAAAAAGGATAGTCAAAACAGTTCAAGACAATGAAATCCTTTTACTTCAGCTGCCTTGAAGATCATCTTTCCTGCAAAGAGCAAGTCAAGCACTTTGCAGACAAAAAACATATCAGATGAGTATAACAGGAGTCCAAAAGAAATCTTTTTAACTTTTAATGCTAACAAATTTGGCTGTGGAAGTTGAGAGAAAGTTGAATGTATTTACATCCTAGTGTACCGTTTTTACAAATGCTCATCTCAGACTAGAAAGACACTTTTAAACCGTTAAAACAGAAAACAGTCCCAGAAGTTGAGCAACAGAAATCTTATTTACTGTTAAAACTTAGGGTTGGAATTCTGCTATGTTATTAAAAAAATTAATATCACAAGATAATTGGAGTTCGTAATAGCATTATTTTAAAAATAAAAAGTAAATTTTTTTTGCACTCCAGACAATTTAATGTTCCATATTCTAGAAAATGTTTTCAAATTACATTTTATCTTATGAACAGAAAGACCGAATCTGCTGGAGAATGTGCAGTGAGTAATAAATCATGGGATTCAAAATAGATGCATTCATTATCTGTCTATTTTGGGGTCATACTCCAGAATTATGTGACAAAAATTTGCAGTTTTACTTGCCAATATTGGTGTTCTTCCTTGAAGAAGGGTAGGTTTATAGCAATGCTAATTCAAGGAAAGAGGAATGTGACACTAACTTGTCTTTACTATGATGATTATTTGGATTAATTCTTCAGGATGTAGAATCTGATGGTGGCAATTAGTAAGAGCACAAAAAAACCCCCAAACCCCAAGAAAACTCCCTTACTTTTTCTGTTCTTTCTTGTTCATGTGATTCAAAAGACTTGTCCAGTAGGTATATAATTTTGCGCCCAATTTACAGATAATTACAGTAAAGTATTGTAACTGTTGGCTCAAGTCATCTTGATTCCATGTATGTAGCAACATAGATTTGAGGACTTGGCATTAGTGTTTAATGGTTGGGTGGAAACTGTAACTTACAAAGTTATATGGGAGAAAAAAAGAAAACACAGGAGAGGATGAAGTGCAGAGGTTATTAGTGAGCTCTGCAAAATATGAGCTAGGAGAAAAAGTATATGTAAAGGACAATTTATTTAGTTAACTGAAGAGGTGACTACAAATAAGCTGATAATATTCTTCAAATGTGCCAAAAAGCTTGGAGGTGAAGGTTAGGGGGAAGGGGAAAATAGAGAGCAATAAACTACATATTTTGTCTGCTGTAGATCAGATTGGGAATTATGAGTTCTCCTTTTGTTTAAATAAGCAAACCTGATGTTAAATATGAGGAAAAACTAAGGAACAGGAAGGAGAGTTAACCACTAGAACATGAATTTTGTCTTAGGAAGTGCTGAAACACCAGCCATGAGTAATTTTTAAGACCAATCGAGAAAAACTTTTATCAGGAGAGTTATAGATGAGTCACTTCTGCCCTTAACCAGAGCTAAGATCAGAGGTTTTCCTTTCAGGATACTCATTTTTAAAACTTATACCTATGAGGAATCTCTTCTGTAAGTAAGTTCAGATTTCAGGTTGGAATACAACAATTTTTTGACAATTCAGATAATATACATGTAGTTTTACAGAAGCTGAAGATATACTGATTCAGTAAATGAAGCTAAAATCCTGATCGCTTTGAAATTCATCCTCTATTCAATATGAAATGTTGCACACCTGGACTGTGGTGGGGTTTTGCAAACTTTTCAGGGCCTGCCTTTGTAATTTATAGGGTCAACTGAATCCACCCATAAAAATACAACCTTTATTCATATTCAGTTTTACAGAATATAGTATGTGCTGATGATTTGAAAAGATGGATGTGAAAACCATCAACAATAAAATAAGCTCTTCCTGTAGCTCAGCAATTGTTGTGTGAGCTGCCCTGCTAAACTGATAAGGTGTTGGTACTGTGGTTGACTGTAACATAGCATTACTGCAAGCACTACACAAAAGTGCTTGTGGGGCTGCTGAAGGAAATATATGTAACTTTAGATGAAAATGTGAAAAGAGCATGTGCATTCTATGGTAACCTGTTAATTTTGGGAGATATTGCCATTGAGTGAAACTTACATGCTCCTACCATAGAAACACAGTTGTGGCTTTTTATAACTAAGACTGGTGAAGGGCAAACATTGTTTCCTCCTCTCTCTGATCCTTAAACAATCAAATCCAACTGTCCTTAAGTTTTTCTGAGAAGAGGCGCACCTGTAACATTAAAAATGCTATCTGTTACACATGGTGGTGGAACCTGTGTTACAACCAGGCCTGTTGCTGCCAGACAGCTCTCCTTCATAACACATAGAGGATCCTTTCACTGTTCCTGTGGGGGAGGGCTGGCAGGTACCTCTGCCTTCCTTCTTGTTGTGCACATGTTGTATTTTGCTGCATCAAGTGATTGTTTAGTACAACAAGATCACAGTGCCTAAGCTCAAGCAAGTTCATCTTGTCTTGAGCAGAGCGTCCAGGAACATGCTGCCTTTATAAGGGGGTTCTCCCTAGTGTCCCTTCCTCATTCCTGTTTCTCACTGAAGATCCATTATTAATCCTGTAGAAAGGGTGATTCGTGCCCAATCAATATAAGTCACCCAGCATGCACAATGTCTGACTCTAAATTATGACATTATCTGTGAATAGGAGAATAATGGCAATAATAAAACTCAAGAGACACAACACCAGTAAGCTGAGAGCCCCCACTAGACCTGCTATATTTGCTTCCATCATGAAAGGGTGGCTTATTTACCCCCAAGTTCAAGGCTGATAAATCACTGGGACTGTCAGGAGCTTCTGTATGACCAGCTAATGGGGCTGAGAGAGCAGCTCCCCTTTGGCTTTGGGATGAAGGTCTGGGACTGAAGATGCTAGGATGCAGAAGCTAGAAGCATCCTCCTACAGACAGGCACCCTAGTGAGCACTCTCACCTCTGCCCTCTGTAAGTCACAATCAGGAGCAAACCACTGCCACTGAAAAGAAAGGCTCCTTTCCTCTGATCTCTCCACTATGAAATGACCTGGTTGCCACTGTATTTTATGCCAGTATCTATTTTGTACTTCAGAGCTGAAAAAACATAAGTACATAAGTTCCCTGCATTCCTGGTGTTGGAGGTAGCCTAGCACCTCCTGATGCTGCTCTGGATACAGAAGCACATGCTACTATTGGACATTCATCCTGAAAGTGCAGCATTCCACTTGCAGATGGTTTAGCTACACTCATGGTTTTCATCTCCTTTTAATTTCAGCAATGGTAAAGCTCCCTTCCTCCCCACACCCTTGTCATACCCCCATCCTCAACATATCCATGGGGAAAAATTTTAAAAAAAAAAAAGGTGGCCAAAAATGATTTTATTTTTTTCTATTGGGCAGCCCTAATTGTCCAATGGGACAATTCACTGGAGATGAATAGTGAGTGTTCACTGGAGATGAATAGTGAAGCTATTTGCATGGAATTTGCAACCTGCAGCATCCTGTGAACAGGTAACAACTGGAAACATGCTGTGGCATTCAAAAACTTGTTTTCACACCATGCAAAATTTTGCAGGTCCTTTGTTTCTTACTTCACAGAAGCATAGAATCAGAGTGGTTTGGGCTGGGACCTTAAAGGTCATTTAGTTCAGATTCCCTGCCATAGACAGAATCCAATGGCAAGGAGTTATTTTTTAACTGAATTTGGCCTCATTTCATTAATTATAAAGTTAAATTCAATATCTACCCCAAGTTAGTTTTATATTGTCTCCCTTTTCCCCCTCTTCCCACCCCAACACTTTTTCTTGTCTCTCCACTCCCCCCACCCCCCCCCCCACCCCCCCCCCCCCCCCCCTCCCCCGCCTTGGGAAATGAGGGAAAAACAAACTACAGAAAACAAATCTGAAGTAAGAAGATCACAACATTCAGGTCATTGTTTGGTGAAACATCAGAAGTTTCAGTTAATTCATCCAGCATGGCTGGAGTTAGACACAGTCATGTGAATACCCATGCTGCATTTATTTGTACTGAAAAAGAAAGTACAAGTACTCTCTTTGAGAAGAGAGCATTTAATTGCCAATATGTCATTCTGCATATCAGTGTTCTACAGGAAAAGAAAATGTTTTCTTTTATAATGGCATTTGTTGCCAGTGCCATTCCCACAAATCTCTCTTTTCAGGTCCACAGCAGTATTATGATATTACATTTACTGATCTCAAGCATACGAAATGAATCTAAGTTAACTACTATAAAGGTAAAATGCAGATGACCCAGATTCCTTATTTACTTTGTTCTAACAAAATGAAAATATCCTTAAATTGTAAATAATATATGATCAAATGAGTATAAATAGCTTTTTATCCCCCATGTCATGTTCACTATTCAGAATCACAAGTTTTGCACATTTTTATTTTCTAAAACCCTGTGTACATTTAGATAATATAAGTTCACTAAATAAGAACCTCGAAACTCGATTTCTCAATTAGTGTATTTTGTGCTGAATAACAAATGACCCACTTCAATAAGTCTGTTGCCACTGACAGACCGACAAGCTGGTAAATATTATTGCTAATGCAGCATGTCATAGTGATACTGGGAAGGCAACAGTGATGCAAAACAAGAACACAAGGTATGATCTGTCTGATAAATGGTCATGGGATAATCTTAGTCCTGAAATAAACCACATCTAAAAAACAAAAAAAGTAAAAAACAAGAAGGACACATCTGGCATTGTAAAGTATTTTTAGAGGCAGGGGTTCCCATGTCCCATGGCAATCCTTTCGGTCAAGTTTGAAGGCTACAGTAGCTTGTGATAAGAAGAGCAGTGTGTGTTTTGTATAAAGTGCCACAGAAGTACAAATGGCAGTAAACCCATGGCCACCTATGTGAAAGGAGTATAAAAAATAAAAATCTACTGCTGACAAAGTCATTCCAGGCAGATATGTGGGTGGCACTATGTGAAGCAGAACTGAATGGATGCTAGACTTTTCAACAAGCTCACACCAGAATATTGGTACTTTCTGTAGTTAATATTGGCATACAGATCTAATGGAACATTAAAAAAAAAGCATACTTTTTTATAATTGTAGTTTAATTAAAATGGAATAGTTCTTCTCCAAAAGGAACAGAAGAAAACCCAACCAACCAAACAAGAAAAACAAAACATCGATATATAGCTGTTCATAACTGATTATATCAAATCCAAAAAGATGAATGCTGTCACTCAGAAACACAAAAAAACCTCTTACACTTTTGTGTATTTTTTAAAAAGACATCTAATGGAAAAAACTTGTGCAATGAAGATCTCAAAAACTACATCATTAGTAAGGAATTATACAATAACTGTTGCAACACAATTCCCATTAAGTATATTACTCTCTTACTTTTTCACAACATGTGATGCATATTTATTCTGTGCAAATTTCCCTAAGAAATAGAAAGCATTTGCTTGCCTACCATCATGCATCTTTGTTGTAAACCAGCTCTAGAGAGATCGCATCACACCAATATGATGTCCAGGCAAATCCAAGGTTTATCCAAATTACAGGTGTATATAACCTTAACTGACCCTGCCCTCGGTTCCAAGATCTGACTCCATTGGCTGAGGCTGGAAACATTTTCTTTTAGGGTGAAAATGAAACTTGTAGGTGGACCCCAGGATCCACCTGAGTTTGGAAGGCCACAACACATCTTCTTAGTTATTTCCACATGACCTGTAAGAAGGATGATTATAAACCACCTGTTGAGATTTCTGGATTATTTCATAGCATTTAAAGTTCAATCCCTTTGCATTTTCTTTTCTTGCCTCTTTAGGTCATCTCCTGTTCAGCCATGCTGCCTACTGGCCATGAAGTCACCTGTTCCCTAAATTAAAGAGAAGCATGGCAACAAGTGTGGGTAAGTTCTATGGGGATAACAAAATGCAGCATCACAACAGACGTGACTTTGTCTTGATATAGGCTTTAGACAATGCCCATTTCATATACAACTACGTCAGTGCAATTCAACAGGGCCATAAGGGATACCTGTAGAAACACTTAAATGGGATACACAGATACAGATTGCATTGTAACGATTCAGGGTTTAAGCCTGTAAATGCTGAGATGTAATAGATACTATTCAGAAATATGAATATTTACATGGGCTTTGTAGATCAAGTTTTAGCTCCCAGTTTTCTAGGAAATAATCCAAAACAACATTACTCCCTTCCTTCAATTTCCTTTCTTTCCTACTCAGCTGTCCCTACCTTTTCTTCAATTCCTAAAAGTATTTGTAATTTTAATATTTTAGTCTGGTTTTCTACTGTAACTATATCTTCTGTTCTTTCACAATTTTTTTTTCCTAAGTGCACTTCTCCTGCTTTTTTTTTGCTTTGAGTGGTTTTTCATGGTCTGGCATTTCCTTATGTGCATATATATTTACTTCTGAATCACCCAGTTCCTCTCAGGTTCTTTTTGAGTTTTTCACACTATGTAGTTTTCAGTCTCTCAGAAAAACAGTTGTGCCACCTTCTCCCTCTCTCTCTTTTTTTTTTTTTTTAATTCTGCTTTTTAAAGCATCTCCTCTTTCTCCTTATCTTCACCCCCTTTACATTACACTCATCTATTTTGATGTCTCTTTAGATCCTTCCCTTTCTCCTCCTCATGTCTATAACTTTCTGCATTCTAAATTTTTCCCATTCCTTTCATTCATGTCATACATTCCCCACTTTAAGACAGAGCTGTAGCTGAGGAATGAAGATAACTGAGAACATTAGCAAACAATATTTTATTCAGCTTTCTGAAAGAAACATTTTCTCAGGGGAATCTGTATTTTTGGTGTACCCTTCACACTAATACTAGTACTAACTGCATGTGTTATGGACAAAATCTCCATTTTCCCTGCATAAATGAAGATCAGTTCTTTATACCACTGTCTTTTTTCTTTTTTGCCCCACTCCATAGGTTTACTAAAGATTTATGTTTGGTAAGTACCTGCTGCTAAATAAATGGTGGTTGTCTGAATATCATCTTTCCTCTCTATCAACATTGCTTGCTTCATCCCTGAAGGCTTTTATGTACTGAGAATCAACTTTTCACATGCATATATTGACCTACAAACAAGTCATATCAACAAGATGAGCAGCACTGAGGGAATCAGTGGAGTGTCTTTCAGTACATTTTTTCTTTCCCAAGGAGAAATTTAAGGCTTTTTATCCTTTTACTTCAAACATATATAATAAATGCAGCACCAGATTATCCAATCATAAGGTATTATTCCATGGATTCTGACCTTTTCCCTTAGTGAGAAAAATTCTTCCCTGACTGCAGCTATGCAGACCCTTTGAAGACAGTGCTGCACCTCAATAATACAGAAAGATGAAAAAGAATCTGGCTCAGAAATACTATTCAGCATTATTTTTCTCCGGTATTGTACATCCCATGCAATTTGCTTAAATGATATTACTCCTGATACTTAATCAAGCAATACACAGTTTTTACATAATGAGAAAAAACTCATTACGTTCTGAGGTAAGGACATACAGAAATCCCAAACTTGCCATTCACACTAATGTCACATGCAGTATTGTTTTACAGGCACGGTGCTTTGCCACTTCAGAGTCTCTAAGCCTCTTTACTATTCAGGAATGGTTGAAACCTATAGAGATAAACCACTTAATTATAATTCTTGCTTGGAAAAAGTAACTTTTCAGAATTCAAATATGGCATTTGCTTCAGGTATGAAGGTTATAGTTTTAGATGACCTTCTCTTATGCCTTCACCTTTGTTTGTCTCTGAGTTGCTGAGCAGCTTAAATTAGCTTTTTTTTTTTTTTTTTAGCAATTTTAGATCTATTGCATTCAAAAGGAATGACTGGAATGCTCTAGAAGTTGTAGGCAGGGATATAAAAGGCTCTAGAGAGCACATAGTTTATTTCCCTTTTTTTGGTTGTTTTTTTTAAACGTGTTTTTTCTTAAATGTCACAAAGATTTAAGGGGACTTCCTACCATGCAATGGAGCTAGTGCTGAAAATAACAAATTTCTGGGAAGGTATCAGGACATTCGGTACTGGGCTGGGGCAGAATTCTAGGCATCCTCTTTCCCAGCTGAGTCCTATTCAAACAGGTTAGCCATGCCTGCCTGAAGTTATAACTTAGGAATATAATATCTATACTATATATGAGTACTATATACATTGAATTCCATAGCAAGTCTTCAGCGTAATGGGCTGGTAAAATGTTAAACATAGATATACACCCCATACATCCTGGTCTTGGACACTTCCATGGATGGAACACCCATAACTTCTCTGGGCAACCTTTGCCAGCGTCCTACCACCTTCATAGTAAAATCTTTTCCCCCTATATTTAATCTAAGCCTGTCCTCTCTCATATTTAAGCCACTTGTCCCATCACTCCATGCCCTTGTCAATAGGCCTTCTCCACCTTGCTTGTAGCCCCTTTAGGCAATGGAAGGTGCTCTAAGGTCTTCTTGAACATCTTATGTGTGCAAGTACAACCCCTTACAAGCACAAAATGTTAAATTCAGTGATAAATGCATCTACTAATTTGGAAAGAGTGAAGTCATGATGAATTGCAGGGATAACTCTACAATTGCAATTCCTGATGGCAGATTGTTTCCAAATTCTGCCCGTTTCTGCAGGTGTATGCCAGCATGTGGGAAGATAAATAAAAAGAGAGAAAAAATATTAGGTTCTCCCTGTTACCAAAGCACACATGGAAACTCTGAAGTCTGTTCTGCGTTGTCTTTCCCTGCTTCTTTTGATGTGCAGAAATCAGTAGATGTGGAGTCATGGAATCAGAGCAATAAGGACTCTTGAAATATTGGACTTGTGGGCATGGCACACAACAAATTATGGGTTGGGCTGTAGTAACAGTACAAAATATTGTACTTGAGGAAATTTATGAATAGCTAGAGGATGCTCCTGTTTGGTTCTAGCTCAGACTTTCTTTGACTTCATAGCCTTAATTTTATTTTCTTTTAATCTTATGAACTGTTTATTTTGCTCATATAGGTAGTCCTTTAAAATAAATGCAACTGAATAAGCAAGAAAAATAAGCTTCTCCCAGTCAGCAAAAATAAATATATAAAATGCCAATTAATTCAGGGAAGAATCTAGGCTAAATCAGTTTCTAATATTTAGTGAACACTGAAGTACTTGCATAAATTTAAATATTCAATATGGGGAGCTGCAAATATATGCCAGGATATTGTGAATAAAGTCAGGATGTATTAAATGTTTCCTATAGTAAACAAGTCAGTCACATTCAGACTGAGTAAAAAGCTGAGGTACCCAGCTCTGGGCTGGGGACAATGTGGAGCCAGACATCACCCTGAAACTCCTTTAACTCTGAGATCTAACACTCATTTCACTTGAAACATATTCTGTGAAGGTTTAAGAAAATAAATGTCTGCTCTTGCATCTCCCAGGCATTCATGTTCACTTCAGTGAAGTTAAGCCTTCCACCTTTGCACAGAGATTAATAAGTGCCTTTTTATGAACAACAGTACTTCAAAACTATTAAGATGGCAGTTAATGAAAAGGGAGGCAGAAAAATGCATTTTCTCTGCAGTGCAGTAACTTGCTTGTACATATTTCCAAGAAGTAGATCCTGATCATCTATGACAGAAATCATAGAATCATAGAATCATAGAATCAATTGGGCTGGAAAAGACCTCCGAGAACATCAAGTCCAACCTTTGGTCCAGCTCCAGTCCATTTACTAGATCATGGCCCTCAGTGCCACTCATCTTCAATATATCTGCAAATCTTAATGATTTTGAAGTACTATAGATTGGTAATAGACTTATGACAAACTGACGTAAGTATGCGAAGACCCATGTAAAAGAAAGCAAAAGAACCTACCCCCATAAAGCAGTCCCTCTAGTTTCTTTTCCTGTAGGACAGATAACATGCATTTTGAGAAAATATATTATATTGACTGTGTACCCTGTGCATCTCAAAACAAATGGGTAGACTGCAGATTTAGAGATGTAATTCCATGTCTTCTTTCCTTGTCTTCTACACAAAAGCATCAGTGATGATGAGGTGTAAACTTAAACTATCACACTTCCAGAATTCCCCTAGTTGTGCAACAACTTTGACATTTAAACACTGAGTGCATTGCATTTTTGAACTTAAAAAACACCCTGATCTTCCACTTTCCCCCATCTTAAGAACTTCTAGGAGAGAAGTGGACAACTGCACAGCACTGTGTAACAAACCTCATTAAAATGCAGGAAGCATCTTGAGGTGCCTAATTCTATTACAGGGTGGACAATGAATGTATTTGTATTAGTCAGCTTTCCATTAATCATTGAATGGAAATCTGGGTGGCAACAGAAAGAGATACTGCAGATGACAAAGCAGGCAGACAAGCGCCAGGACAATATCTCAGGAAAAACACAAATTGCAACCTTTTCTCCACCTTCCATGAGTTTCCACTAGTTCAGAGTATACATATAAGTTCAAAGGTTTCTGCCTTTTCCTAACCCTTTCATTCAGTAGCTTGGTGAGGAATCTCACGTTGGACTTTACCTCTGTGTCTGACTCTTGCAAAATATGCCTTATGTGGTGAGTAGCTGAATAAGTACACATGTATTTGTTCAGTCCCTTTCTGTATTAATGTATTTCACTGCCCCACCAAGCTGCTATTCACTATGATTACCAGATTGAATAACACACTGTTTTATCTCCACCAGCACCACCATGAGATTTTCCCTGCTTATTTGAGTAACCTATCATACCGCTATTAAATGAAAACAAAAAACCTTTTTAGATAATAATGTGATCTGAGTTCCAGGCCTTTAGCCATTGTGCCATCCATCTGTTGTTTGTGAGAACCACTTTCCCCGAAGGGATGGTGTATTCAGGTTGAATCTGCCACCTGCCACGTTACTCAGAAAAAAAAAAAAACCAAACACTTTTCACTCCCTTCTATGAATCAATACTATTGGGACACAGAAGCTTATAGAAAAAAAAAGGATTACGTGATTAACTGATTTGGATTTCTGAGGACTAATTCACATAAGTAGGAGATTGGATCTCAGGATGCATGGAGCAGAGAAGTTGTGGATGTCCCACTGTGGAAGTGTCCAAGGCTCAGTTGGATGGGGCTTGGAGCAACCTGGTCTTGGGTAAAGGGCATTGGAAGAAAATGATTTTTCCAGTCTCTTACAAGCAGATAATACAATGATTCCATGATTCTGTGATTCTATGACTAAACTGCGGCATCTGCTACTAAATCTTTTCTGGGAGCTGGAGAGACATGACTCCACTTTTGTGTAGAGCATAAAACATGTGTCTGTAAATCTGGATTATTGGTAAGGTTATGCTGGAGAGAGATCTGTTTTAGGAATGACTTGTAGAGGGAAAGAAATGTACTTGATTCCTTTTTTCCTCTTTCTTTTATTTTTGGTGTATAAGAAGTGTCTACAGGAAGTTTCAAAAGAAAGCATTTTGTTTGGGATTTTATTTGGTCTATTCAAAATACATGTCTTAGCTATCCTTGTGTCAGAAGTTGCTCTGCTGACTGGAAAATTCTTAGTATTGTCATAGAAAGAATCATCTTTACTACTTCATTTAAAACTTTCCCTCCCCCATCTCTGCCCCGAGTTATGTGACACAAATGCCTTAGAAATACGCTGGTGTAAAGACGGTCTTTGTTAAGATTAATCATTCTCTGCCCTTTTAATTATGTGTTACATGCTCACAGACTACTTCTCTGAAACCTTCAATGAGCCTCCAGAAGAAACCAGAAGAGCAATATCTGAATTCTCTCATATTTATATTTAGGTTGAGGATGAGAGAGGGGAAAAAGAAGGGAAAACAAACAGCAATTTTTATCAAATGGCTTTAAGGTCCTTCTGCATATGTCATTTAGGAAGAAATAATGTATGGGTCCAAGGACTTTATAAAGGACCTTCTTGAGGACCAGAATAATGAGAAGTTTTTTGAGTGGTCATTTCAGATTGGAAGTGGATTGAAAGATAAAGGGTCTTGTAAGTGGTTTGGTTGTAAAACAAGGTATATTCTAATACCACTAGATGTCCCTTCAAAGAATAAGAGGATTAAGGTAAAACTATGTTTCTAGGTGTTATCTTAAATATTCAGGCAGTGAAACCATCACAACTCGAAGAATTATTCAGTGTGTTTTCAAAGGCAACTTTCAAAACATATCTTTGTTTTAAAATTTTCAGATTTGGTACACAGTCAAAGCACAGCAATACAATATTCTGGCTTAAATCAAATACAGATCACATATTTTGTGTTTACATATTCTCAAGCCTTAACACTACAGCTGGTTGCAGGCCTGTTTTTAGAACACCAGAGTAATGAGAAAGGAAATCGCAGTAATAATGTTATAAGGAAAGCAGCAAGTGAGTTGCCTCAGGAGGAGTACTTTTCTTTTGGTCTCCAGGTGAAGCTTTCCTTTCAGCTGCAAATTTCTTAACTGGGTGTAGAAAACATGCAATTATTTTCTCTAATTTATCTTCTGAGGAAAGAGAGACTTCACAATCCTAAGTGTTGGTATGGATCAATACATAAGTTTCCCTAGAAAATAAAAGACTTCTTTTTTTCCTATACTTCACACATATACAATGAAATTGATCATCATTTATACAAACTCTCTGTTTCTAGTCCCTCACAATAGTATTGAACGTTGATTTTTTAGACAACGGTACTATTCTCATGCAATCACAATAATCTCCTTCTCATATGGGAAAGCAAGGTCCTTCCACCCTTTTTGTGGTTGTAACTATATTGTAGACAAATGCTTTTTTAAAATAAAGCTTCTTAATATTTACTAATATTCTTTCTGGAGTTGAAAAAATATTGTACCAAAATCCTGGATGTCATTTGTTCAATAGAAGAAGCTTACCCCCAGGAATACTGAACAGCAGATTGTGTGATGATATTGCCCTGTGTATCTAAAATTGAGATGATAACTATCCTCTCCATTGAAAAGGTGAGATATTGGGTTTCCAGAAGCAGCTGCTATCACATCAGTAGCAGATTTCTAGTTCATTCTCTGAGCAATCATTTTTGGATAGTATAAGGGTCTACATCCATGGTCCAGTATTTGGGATATGGGCAGGAAACAGGCCAATCTGACATAGCATTTAGATGCTAATGGGGTGAATTGCATAAACCATTGCCTTGATCCCATTTCCTTAGTCAAGTCAGAAGCTTCTAGAAAGACAATTTAAAGCTCAAGTGGGGAGACAGGCAGGCAGCTTGATACTATTTTTAAATTATCCTGTAGAAACTTGCAGCCTCATCTGTTGGTCTTCTGAAGCCTGTGTAAGAACATATTGGCTCAGACCTTAATTAGGAAGTACATGTCAAATCTTTTCAGATTCAATAACATACCATGGAAAGGACTACAAGTGAGTCTTAGACTTTAGGCATTTTTCAGTAGGCAAGAGAGGGGTGTTGGTGCTGATACAGAGAGCTACAGCACTTTTGGAGCTGGAAGGTACAAATACTCCAACTCTCTGATACCTCTGAGCAATCACACTTCTAAATTCCAGCTCTTGAGTTCCAGAGAGTCAAGTGTCCATGTTAAAATAACAGGCTGCCCTCATGTCTGCAGCTTAATAACAGAGATTGCTCTCTTGTGGCAGCGGGAAAAACAGGACCTTCAAGATAAAGAGTGGTGGCAGGATTCTGCCCTAAATGTCAGGAACAGTGTGGCCATGAAGTCCAGGGAAGTGATTCTCTCCCTGTACTCAGCACTGGTGAGGCCACACCAGGAGTGCTGTGTCCAGTTCTGGGCCCCTCAGTTCAGGAAAGATATTGAGGTACTGGAGCAGGTCCAGAGAAGAGCAACGAGGCTGGTGAAGGGACTGGAGCACAAGTCCTGTGGGGACAGGCTGAGGGAGCTGGGGTTGTTTAGCCTGGAGAAGAGGAGGCTCAGAGGTGACCTTATCACTCTCTACAACTACCTGAAGGGAGGTTGTAGCCAGGTGGGGGTTGGTCTCTTCTCTCGGGCAACCAGCAGTAGAACAAGAGAGCACAGGCTTAGGCTCTGCCAGGGAAGGTGTAAGTTGGATATCAGGAAGAAATTCTTCACAGAGAGGTTGATCAGGCATTGGAATGGCCTGCCCAGAGAGGTGGTGGATTCACCATCCCTGGAGGTTTTTAATTTGAGACTGGACATGGTACTTAGTGCCATGGTCTTGTAACCACGGTGGTGTTGGATCAAAAGTTGGACTTGATGATCCTGGAGGTCTTTTCCAACCCAGATGATTCTATGATTAAATGCCATTTATTTTAACAGGCTGTGAATTCAGCCCTCCCTCCTTGAAAATGAAAGGTTTGAGAATCTTCAGTGGAGAATTCCCTCTCCAGCTTGCACAAACAAGTAGATTTGCAGCATCTGAAAAATTACAATTGTGTTAACAAGCAAGTGTACTTACCTTTGATCTGAGAGACCGTACAGAACTCAAATAGGAATTTGCTTGCTAGGAAGGTATGGTGAACTTCTAATGAGAAATTCAGGCAGGAATCTTACCGACTCAAGGTGCTCATGGGAATGCTGCTTTTTAAGGCAGACTGTGACAACAAACTTTATAGAGCTATTCAACAAGAAACTTGCTGCTCCATCAAAAGAATTTAAAAAGAAGGGCAAGTAAAATCCAGTTTTTATTAATGATAAAATGTCTCAAAGGTCATTACATATTGAGTTGCATGTCATTTGAATATTTCTCTGGCCAGAAGCAGTGAGATGGAAGTAAGTGTTTCTAACAGTGATTTAAAGTTTTAGCACAGAAATGTTTTGAAAAGCAGCTGTGAAAAGGGAAGGGATTTTTAAGGGAAGTGAATTGTGAGAAGAAAAATAACCACAACTGATGGGTGAACATGCAATACTGAACTGCAATGGCCCCACAGCTCAGGTATGGAGTTAAGCAAGTCTATATGAAAAATATATTTAAGTTGGTAGAAGACCATGAGACATCCCTTATCTAAGAGGTATCCATACTTTCAGAGAGAATAAATTTAATTCCTCAAAGACTGGGTAGCTAAAGGCAAGGGATTGCACATATATACCATTTACTCTGAAAAAAATATCACAAATGTTGATAGTTGCTTGACATTCATTGATCTATTTCATTCATCAATGGAGGAGTAACTGAAAAGCTAATTCCATATGTGGTGGGAAGAGAAGATCTTGTTACCCAGTCTGTTTACCATAGGGGGTGTCTCTGAAGATGTGCTGTAGTGAACTGTAACTGTGTTCATCGGTGTCTGAGACATGTTGCAAGTTTCATTCTGACTTTTTGAGGAAATATCTCTCTTAAAGAACTACAAATAGCACAGATGGCTTCAGAGAAGAATGCCTTTTTTGCAACATAACTGAATAAGCAGTTATTGTTAGGAAAAAGTAGTAAGTTGTATGATGTTGAGGGATTTCTGTGAATGATAGGCAGTTCACAGTTCTGCTGCTATGGGCTTGATAAGTTTCTGTCACTGAACTACAATTTATCTTGCTAAGGACATTGAAATTACAAATTTTATAAATGGAAAAAAAGTATCTTGAAGAAAGTAATGAGCTAGTGTCATGGTAAAGTGGCCAACAGGTAAGAAAACCAGTTAGGATTCTCTGAGCAGATGTTTATTGAAGACTGTAGGATTGGATATTTAGAAATATGATTAAATGAAGTTATAAATTGGACTATTATGCACTGACAGTGCAGGAACACCTGAGATGTGTTGTGTAACTCAGATGCCCTCACTGTCAATGCAGAGGAGACTGCTTACTCGCAAGGGCTGGACTGAGTAGCCCTGTCAAGCCAGCTCTTGTGTCAGCTTCTGGTGTGCTTCTTCTTTTTGGAATTTACATAAACAGTGCTTCTGGACAGACACAGCAAATACCACTGTCTGTTATTAGTATGAAGGTAATTAATCTAAAATTTAATACTGAGTAGTTACTATTATTCAGTGGAGTTCAGGAGTGCAACTCCTTGAGAATTTTTACTTAAAAAGGGTAACCTAAAAGCACTGAGGTGTTGTCAATCTCTGTGTTTTCATACTCAGGACATCTGTCACAAGAGCAGACATAACCCAGTCCTGTAAGACCAGGGCTAAGGCTTCAGCTAATCACTCTGTATTGTGCCTCACACTTCTCTCTTTTTTTCAAGCAAACGTGCTTCCTTGAGCAATTAGTTTGGGGAGACTTTTCATTTCATTTTGATAGATACCTTCTTACATAAGTTAGATTTATTTTTAACTTGGATTTTTGGAGGTGGATGGCAATGTATGGGAAAGTAAATGGTACTTCTAGAAGGCACTTGGGGAGTTAATGAAAGAATCCACCTCCAATCTTCTAGTCACCTCCAGCAGATTTACATATGAGATAGAATGACAACTTGGTTGTGGAGCCACTTGTACCAAGATAGTTCTGGAAACAGAAAAGAATTCAGATTTTGCTTAGTATGAGGAGATGAGGAGAAAATAGTTCCTTAGAGCTGTAAACTAAGAACAGTCAGATGAAAGAAAAAACAGTTACCTCTTCCTAACCTCAGGAAATTAAGATGGGCATTTGGGTCATGCCTAAAACTGCATAGGTTTTGGGAGCAGTTTGTCAGGGCAAATATGACTCCCTTGACCAAGAAGACAAGCTAATGAAAAGAGCCTCCATTTGTGAGCTGAGGTTTTTTTTACTTTTATGTTCATATAGCACATAGGAGTGTTTCAAAATCTAGACTTGAGTCCTGGTCTAATACTCCCAAAAATCTGGAGGTTACTGTGGTAGCATAGACTTTAGGTAACTCTAAAATCTTCATGAATGAAAGAAAAGCTAAGAGTAGTACAGGCCTTTTCTCTGACAGATATTTATAGCCCTGTGAGTATTACTATAGCCACAACATTGATGAATAATTGGTGAAACATGTCTTGGCTGAGATATATTTTGCAATAACTCATTTTAAGTTTGTCAAACTATTATTATGGCTGAAGAGATGTTTTAAGTATTTTCTTGGTTTTAATTTGGCTCATTTTTCAGAATAGTTTTAATTAGCCTCATCCCTCAAAGCAAAGCAAGGTTTGCTGATACATTTAGACCAGTAAAAAGAATGAGTCTAGTAAGCTGAGGACAGAAAAATCTGTATTATCATGTGTTTTTTTCCCCTTTTGCTTCTTGCATTTATTTAATGATGATTGATTTTAATCCAGAAAATTTTCTCTTCAGCCCTACATATAATGAAAAGGCTTAGAACGAGTCTTTTTCAAAACTCTTCCCATTTATGAATGGAAATTTATGAATTATGTTGAGTTACATGCTCACATGCTGGCTACGTCTCACAATTCCAGTCATGGCAAAAATATCTAGTTCTGGCCCACCCAGCACATATTTTGTTCCCTGCTGTTGGGTTCTTGCTGTGTCCAGGCCATAAACCTGCTCTTCAGTTTGTCTTGGTTTTGGACCACAGTGGTTCCCATTGAGGCTGAATGTTAGGGTTGTTCAATGAGGTTCTGGCTCTTCTTATCACTCCACTGTTGGCCATAATCCAGTGCTGTGTCCTGACAGTATTGCTGAATTATGGCCTTCTGATGTGATTTGAAAAGGTCCTTAAAAAAAGCAGTTGACTTGAAAACTATGGTAGATACAGGCATTGCTATCAGTAGACTTATACATGTTCAGCTTTATAATTCTCTGTTTTATTATTCTGAATATTTATAAAAAAATACTTCTCAAAAGATCTAGTTCCTCTGTTTAATCTTTATCTAAAACTTGACAGCAGCTGCAACACTTTCTGGTCTTGGAAACAATGAAAACTGAATTTTAACTCATTTATGTAGAATTATACATATCTGTACTGCAAATGTCTGTTCAAAATACATCCATTTATAACAGTACATAAATACTATTATGATAATCCTTGTGATTTTATTTATACTAGGTCCTAAAGTAGACTAATATTAGTAGCCTTACACAAATAGGCAAAGTTGGAACTGTGCTTAATTTAGGAATAGGATGGTAAAAAAGTGTAATTTTGAGGCAAAGTAATAAATAAATAAATAATATTTTAAAAATAAGTTAAAAAATAACAGCAGATCCTAAACCACCACGTACAAGTCTTTTTCTTTTCAAGAACATGATTTGGTAGTCTATTTTATTTTCAGCAAAAACTGAAAAGCCCTGGTGGACAATTGGCTGTTGACAGCAGAGGGAAGATTCTGGTTTGGCTGGGAGGTTAGGGTTTTCTGTAAACATATCTAGATGAAAAATTGCTAGTGAGACTTTTTTTGACAAGTTAGAATGAATTATCCATTGTGATATAATAATATTTAATAAATAATAATAAGGGATTTTTAAGGCACTTTTTAGTAAAAGAAATTGTCTTGGTCACAGCAAGTGCTCAATCTGGTATGTATATTGCCTCTTCATGACAATAATTTTCTGCTGTCTTGTTTTCCTGAGATGAAAGCTTGTACCCTGTGATCTGAAAATCTTTCCTTCTCTTCTTTCTCTTGTTCTCTGTCCCTAGTGTATGGATGTGTGCATGTACACACATTTATACATGTCTACAACACATGTACAAAATCCAAATAAAAGAATGTTAATGCAATTCTTAGCTCCTGGGATTTAAATGGAGCTTAAATATAAAGCAGTCTCCCAAAACTGTCATGGAGATTTAACATCCAAGGCACAATGACTGTTTATCACCCTTGTCACAGAGATCATGGTGACGATATACAACTTAGAAGACAAAATGGTGAAGAAACATGAGCTGATCGACATTTTCTGATGAAATACATGCATACTAAAGTAGATTGAAATAGTTGTGGAATAATTGATATAACTAATATAAATATGATTGATGAAGTTTTTATATTGTAAAACATATGCCTTACATTTAATAGGTTGAATGTAGACAATTGATGTTTTCCAATACTGACTGCCAAGTGCACAAAGACCAAAGTTTAGTCAAAGTTCATTCTAAGGTCATATACTCAGTACAACCATCAATCTGGACAACCTCTCAGTGACCTCCACATACTTCCAGACAAGATCTGGGATCCTTTGTGTCCTGATTAGAGCTTGCAACAGTTAATTTGTTTTAAATAGGAAATTAAACAGTCATGTAAAGTGCTATATGAGGGTCATAAAATGGTTCTTGAGGTGCATTGATCAGGCTGTATGGGATTCCTACTCCACATCTTGCTTCTGCAAAGGGGAAGAGCAGAATGACTGAAGAAAATAATTGCAAACTCTTCGTGGTGAAAAATCATGAAAGAAAAAATCTTGACTGAATGCTAAAAGGTCAGATCCTTAGATGGTTTAATATTTAGAGACACTGCCTCTCTATACCACTGTCAGGAGGACATGTAGAACTCATGTATTTCTCACACTGCAGAAAGCATGCTGCCTGCTACAAGAAGGATTAGGATTCTGGCAGAAAATAGTTCAGGAAAGAAAAAGAAAGAAAGAAGAGTTGTAAAAGTCAGCTAAAATGCGTCCTCCACATAAGCGTTGCAAATGAGTGATAGCCTGATGATAACGGGACTTCAGATTGTCAGTGATTTTTTTGGAAGCTGCAATTTTCAGGAGAAGTGGTGTTCAGAACATGTAGAACAGCTGGATGTCTGAGTGGGGACAGTGAGAATGATGGGAGAGGCAGAAGGCCAGTAGAGAACATGAGAAGCCTGATGTCATGAGTGACATGAGACAAAGCAGAGGAGAGGACCTTCATTGTGGATTCTAAACCAAAGACAACTATTACTGAAGAGGACGTGCTCTCAAGAGTAGAGTTAGCATCTTTCTGTTTCTGATATGAGCCAAGTTTTGTCTATCACCATCAAGAGTAGTAATATTTTAATAATAATTTTGTCATTCTTTTCTTTTTCAGTGAAGTGATTCAGACAACTGCTTCCTGAGGAGCTCACCTACTGATATATCTCTTATCATTTAAAACAAAACAAAACAAAACAAAAAAAGCAAAACAAAACACCAACCCCCCCAACCAACAAAAAACCAAAAACCAAACAAAAAAATTTAATGAAATTTACAGTTATTAAAATATTAACCCTGAAAATCATGATTTATGAATGACAATGGAAAATTTGACAAGACTCTTTCATGTACTCATTAATGTTACAAAATCCTGATATATGAGAACCTGATATTATAAAGGAAAAAAATAATAAGGTATAAATAAGGCACTATTGTGGAAAAATATTTTTAATTTATTTTAATATTAAGTAACACCAAAGGCCTGATTCCCATATCTCAAAAAACAGTAGAATAGAAGCAGAGGTTGGATGAAACAAAAATAAGTCAAATGCTCATACTACATGACAAACAAGCTTCTGAAGATGTGGTGATGTGATTCATGGAAGCACAAAAATGTTTGCAAGTTTATTCTTTAAACCTCTCCTAGATATTGGGTTTTCTTGGGAGATTTTTCTGCAGTTAAATTGCTGTTAAAATGAATTTTCCTGGTTTCAGTATTCTGTCTCTTGTAGCTGATGGAAACACAAAGCAGAGCAGAAAAAGTAGAAACAAAACCATTTAAGTGATTTAAAATTAATAAACATAGCTTGTATTTTTATACTGAGCAATTACCTTTTTTTTTACTGTATTCAAATCAGCTTTTACAGTACTGTGACAGTAAGGAGAAGCTTTTTACTACTCACTCTTATGGTGTCTCAATATTATCCCTACATTCAGTTCTAATATTTTTGGCGAAAAATAGCAACTTTTGAAGACTACCAGATTCCCAGTAGCACTACATCAAATATTTCCAGGGAAGAACAGCACAGCATGACTGAAAGAGTACAGTCTTATGACATAAAGAGACAGACATGTTCAAAACGAAAACTGTGATCCTTCTGTGAGCTACAGATTATTAGTAAGTTACTGTAGGTGTGACACTGTGTAGAGACATGGATGTGACTTTTGATGTGATTTCAACTGCTGTGTGATTAAGGAAAATTTCTGAAGAATTCTGCCACTTAAGTAGCCACTGTGTAGGAGCCCAGACTACAGTACCGGATGGGATCTCATGTGGTCTCCTTTCATTCATCCCACTGCCTTATGTTTTCCAGCAATACAGCTAGTGATGGACAGGTGAAAATTTGATAACCACATAGAGCATTAATAAGCATCAGGATGATTTATTATGAAAATAAAAGCAAGGAACCAAACTACCACAGTATTTTATGATTCTAGGTTGCAAGAATCACATTCCTTCCCCCCCCCCCCCCCCCCTTTTGTTCTTTAATAAGCATTAAACAGAGTTACTTCTAATCATTTCAAAGAAATACCAAATGATACAGCAATTATGATTATTTTTAAAGATTAACACCACCACCACCCCAATTTGTAAATGTCAAATAGTCATGAACAACAAACTGCAGATCACCTGCATATAAATTGAAAAAGTCTTCTTCAAAACTACTTACAGACTAGTTATGAAAATTTCTCAGACATATGAAAATCTGGACAATTCTTTGGTTTATGAAAGTCTAGAGTGTTCCTATGTTATTCAAAATCACAAAAGGCAGAATTGTAGTTTCGGGAGAAAGAAACTGCATTTTGCTTCATGGTCTTGGACTCAATAATTTTAAAGGTCCTTTCCAACTTAAAGGATTTATGATTCTCTAATTCCTCTTCAGAGTCTGTCTGATCTGGTACTGGGGTCTTGCAGCAGAGAGGAAAGAGACAAGACCAGGGTCGGTAGTGAATGGCATCACTTCTCTGCCATTTCAACACATTAATCAGCACAGAAGAGGAAAAATTTGTGACACACATTGGGATGGGACTACTGGGAAGCCAGGAGAAGATTAGGGTTCTATCTGATTGTCTTAAGGGTCTCTTCCAGTCTATGGTTCTATGATCAAGCCAGGGACAGAAATTAAAAATGGAGAGAAATTGACCATAGCTGACAAGGCAAGATGGTCTTCTGAAATTCCTATGCCAGAAGTAAAGCTTGCATTGTCCATGGAAGAAGTACTGTTGGGGAAGACCTGTCCAAGCCTGGCATGCTTCTTATGTAGCCATGGTACAACAGAACCTTCCTGAGGGGTTGACTCAGTGCAGAGGTACCAAAAACCTCAGTTGCTGAGACCATGAATTTCATCCTATTGAAAGAGCTCAACTGCCTGAAAACACACACACACAAAAGGTAATATCACATTCTTCTAAACTATTGATATGAATGTGAACTATGCTTACTCAAAAAACAGTTCTCATGTATTAGATAAATTTGGCAGTGCTTTATTGCTTACTGTTAACTTGCTCTGCAGTGATACAAAAGTAGCTTGAGCCTGTAAATAGAAACAAAACCATCTACTTGGATATTCTCAAGATTATAATTTCACTGAAGAATTTTCTGATGTCATAAACTCAAAGAGTTGAGCTGTTTAGTCATAGGAACTCCAAGACGAAAATCGTAGCCTTGTAGCATACAGAAGGCAAGAGCTCATATATTAACAGCTTTATATGAACAGCCATCTATGATGACTAAACCTTCTTTAAGACTTGGGATTCCAGTAAAATGGTTTTCATACCTAAAAAGTGAGCGGTTTTTTTTCTCATCTATTTTTGCCATTTTCTCTTTGAAGGAGATGCCACTTTTTAAATGGATCAACAAGTAGGCATAAATGTTACCAGCTTAAATTGGATCACAAAAGAAGGGAAAGTTTGAACTAATGTACTTTTAATCTGGCTTGGATAAAATTTCGAAGTGCTGTCACTGCAGTCACATTATCCTCTTCTAGTGTCAATGTTGTAAGACATATAAAAAATAATCATACAGGTCTGGCAGAGATTAACCAATGCTGAGCTTATACTGAACCTATAGAAAGGTCATCATGCACTCACATGTTATGGATATCATAGTTATCATTTGGATCTTCAACTTGGAATGACAAATGAATCAACTCTAAATCATACAGTTGACAAAAGGTCCCAAAGAAAACCAAATCAAACAAAACAACATATCTTAGCAAAAACTAAAGCTAAAGTAAAAGGTGAGAGCAAGACCAGCCTCCTGCCTAGATCCAAGCTTTATTATTTTAGTAATTTGAACAGATCCATGTTTATTTGTATAGGTCATCATCCTGACAACAGGCAACTTTAGTGAATAATGTGAGAAATAAAATGCAAATAAGAGATAGTTTTAGAGAATACACTTGTTATCTTTGTTTTCCCTGTCTTTAATAACAGAGAAGTTATTCAGCATACCTGCACTTATTCTGTGTAAAGGAAAGTTAAACAGAAACAGCAAATGCACATACTTCGTTTGTGTTACTTCAATGATATACACACAGAAATCTTGGGAGAGCCATAGGGAAGCACATTGGCATGCATTACATTTTATATATAAATTTGATATGCAAGTTAATAATTTATTTACTGTATATGTTATAGATTAGCTTTGTGGTGAGACAATGTCTTTGCAGCTCTGAGGCAAGAAATAAGACTTAGAAGTTGCCTGGCATGCAGCAGCGTTGTAGTATCAAACACCAATGCCACCTGGCGTTGTTCTGCTTCTAACACAGATCAGCAATAGCCAGCTGTGATCTCAAGACAGTAGTTAATAAACAGAACCACTGATTTCTATGTTGCGTGAGAGTGGAATATGTTAATATCAGCTTGGAATCACTTATGTGTATACATAAAAATGTATTTTAAAAACCAATACATGTTAAAAAAAAGTGTTCATTTTACATTATATATAAACTTACTTATCATATGCAATTTATTGTGTACGAACTTAAAGGAATTTTACATTAATCTCACTCACTGTCAGTTGTCTAAAGTTCTCTTTGTTTATTTCTCTCTGTTTTTTAGGTGTGCTATGGTGTGTTGCCTACTAAGTCTCCAAGACAGAGGTTTTTAAATAAGGGGAAAATATGAGAGAAAACAGTTTTTAAAGATTAGATAACCAGATCACTTAAGAGAATTGCAATCACACATTACTCAACATTGTCCTGACTCAGTATCCACTTCCAGTTGAAAGTTAATTGGACTTTCCACAGTAGAAGCACTATATTATTTTTGAATTTTCATGGTTTCAATAACATAGGCAGTTCAGTAAAACATAATAATTTGGATAAATTGTAGCCAAGATGTGTAAGGACAATATTGGCCACAAAATATTAACTTACTTGCCAGTAATTTCAAACAATGGATGAATGGTTTCCATCAATGCTTGTAGTATGTAATTTACTGAGTATTTCAGACTATCCTTTGGCATCTTAATTTCTCCAGCAGTTCTCCCATGTCAAAGGCAACTGACTACTAGCCCAGTTATTTATATTTCCAGAGTGAATTAACAAAAGCAGCTTTCATGGTTTTCTTCCATGTTTCATACCAGAGATATGCCTGGTTGAAAAAGTAGGTTTATATTGAATCACCATTGAAAATAACTTTAAAATGATTTATGGAAAAGGATTACACATAATGACTGCATTTGGTAAAGCTGAAAACTGCTTCGTTGTTTTTTGTAATTTTGAGATGTTCCCAAGGCCTGAGGATGAACTCTATGTCTTCAGCCTCTCAAGAGATCCAATCCATTACATAAAATGTGTCCTAAAACTTATTTCCTGTATTGTTCATATCTTTCTCTAAGGAACAGTGTGCTACAGAAAAAAATTGCAAGGAAATTCAGAGGACATTCTTTGCGTGAAATTTGCTACCCTTACAGGAAGATTATTTTGCTTTTTAACAACCTACAGTAAAGTTCAAGGCTCAATCTTGTGAAATGCAAAGCACCTGGTGATACTGCTAGCTGTGCTTACAGCTGTTGTCTTCAGCAGGTTCTTACGTCTCTTGAAACTTTCTTCAAGCCTACAATGCTTTTCAGGGTGTGTCTGGAAGTAAACATGATCCTAGACCCAACAGTCTAGGAGAATGAAAATAAAACAACAAAATTACTTTCCCACAGCCCTGCTGGAAGGTTCTCAAAGGACTTTTGGTTGTTTTCAGCAGAGAAAAAAAAACACAAGTCATAACTTTATTCTGACGAAAGAAATGCTTTCTTTAATTGGCAGAAAAAAAAACAAAAACAAAACAACAAACTCAGCCCAACATAATTAATGAAGGGAATGAATGCTCGAGAAGGGCAATGTGACTGCTTGACTAGTGACAAATATTGGAGATAGATGGAGAAATTAGCACCTGCAAAATACCCAAAACTTGCCTAAGTGACCTGCTCTGTATCTGTCTTTGAGCATTCTTTTATATGAACACATTAAAAAGAAGAAAAGCTTCTTTTCCTGTGTTATCTTGCACCTGCCCTCACATCCTGTCACTTTTAACTACTTAATGCAGAAAATCATCCCATGCATAGTCAAAGGAAAGAATAACAAAAGAGTAAAAGCCATTGTGTGAAAGTAGTTTTATAAAAATGTTTGATGTCTCCTTTGGAATCTGTAGGAATTGAAAACAGCTCCTCATTGTTGAGAATGAAAGACTATTGCTCTGGAAAAGCAAGATCTAATAAACTAATTACACATTTGCATTGATTTGGTGAAAACTGAATGAAGTTAAATTAATACAATCCAGATGTAAACCAATTTAAATGCGTTCACATAGGGGTTTTCAGCCATTTAATTGATTTAAAATTAATTTTATGCATAAACAAGGCCGTATATCCCTTTTTGCTTCTCATTTATAGAGTGAAAATTAGATAACTTCAATTTGGATTTTGATAACTCCACATTAGACATATAGTTGTATTCCTATGTAAGCATGAGTATTCTGTTAATTAATACATGGTATGTCCTTTCAGAAAGAACATTCACAGTTTAATTTGCAGCCAAATCCTATATGCAGTGAATCAGCTTCAAACATGGTCCAAAGACACCTTGGCTGGCAGAATCAGAATCATGGCATTGTGACTGGCGCAGGATGAAATTGTTTCCTGACTCCACACTTGTACATTGCAGTGTAAGTAATATCATGCATGCTCTATAATAACGCTTAGGAAAACTTTAATGGCCATGGGCAGAATGGGTTTCTCCAGCACAGGAAGAAGGCAGCATCCCTGAGGCCTCTTTCCCTGTCCTAGTTCCATGTCACTTCATGCTCACTCCTCAGAAATTCCTTCTCTCAAATGGGCATTAGCAGCAACTTATTGTCATGCTTGTTCCGTGCTACTTATCAGAAAAGAAAGAAGCAAAAGAATACATCTTAGGACATACAAAGTGAATAATGTTGTTTAAATTTCATATTGATCTAGTGATATCAGTATAAAATGAGGGTATATTTCTTTCTGATTAAAATTCTGCAATGGCACTGGCCTAAAATATATGTTTAATGCCAGATCTTTGCCTGACTATATACTACTATGCTGTCCCTCTAAGTGCTTTATTATTCACATTTTTAATACTTATGCCGATTTCTTTAAGTTTCTAAACTTGACTTGAACTGGTATCTCCTGGTATCTCTGGTATAACTGGTATCTCCTGGTGTGACTTGAACTGGTATCTCCTGGTATCTCACTTTGTATTGTAACTCATTTGGTATCTATACATGTGAGCAGGATGGGCAAACAACTGCTCTTCTATAACAGAGAATAACTGGCTACATGGACATTTTTTCTCTATTTTCCTTCAATATTTATGGCATCTCAAAATACCAAGAAATCTTTAGGCATTTCTGAAGAAAAGATGTGTTTGTCAATATCTCCATCTCAGCATCTCACCCCTCACTGACTTTCTACTGTTGAGAGTTCTTTGTCAAGGGAACAAGGTACAGTATAAAGTCTGTAATTGTGGTCCTTGAAATCAGCGTTTTGCTGAATTTGCAGGTGGAGAGGGGAAATTCACAGAACTCCTAAAAGACGCTGAAAATATGATGAACTGAACAGGACCACATCACTGCTCTGTAACACAGAAATTAAGGAAGGGCCATTTCTGAGGTGTAAATTGAACATGCAGAGGTAAATTCTTCTGTATGAACATATCAGATAGAAGCAAAACAGGAGTATATAAAAAAAATGGAACAACACTGCAGACTTACTCTACAGCAATGTAGGAGAAAGAGAGAGCCTGCAGGAACTAATACTTGTCTTCTGGAGAAAATGATTGAGTTGTTACATTAAAGCAGTTTAAACAAGCAGGCATTAAGGTTTCATATATCTAGAGGTTCAGTGTGTCCTTAGAAAGCAAAATGCATTTATAACATGTTAAACTCCCTGAAATTTATATTTATTCTTCCTAGGTTGTTTAAAACCAATAACTCTTTGTAATATTAAAACAGACAGAATTTACAGTATTTAATTATAACTTATGACATATTTTATTTCATTATTAAATTAGAGATCAGTACTGATGTCCCTTTCAGGCGCCATTTGTCACAATGCCTTGATCGCCACTGACACAGTTCTCAGTTGAGAATCTTAAGGGCTTTCTGGGGCTTTGACCTCTATCATTAAGTAAATCACTTGACTGCATCTAATTTTATGAGGGTTTCTGATATTTTATTTCTCAGTCCTCTTCATCATGGGTTACAGTAGTTGTGGAGAAAAGGGAAAGGAGCAGAAGAAGGGGAGAGAAGGTGCAACTAGGTTTACATTAACAATATTTAAACTAAACTTGCACAAGAATATTCAAGTTTCGGGAGGGACTATATTCAGAACTACTTTTTCACACAGTTGCACACAATCTTAAAATTTATATGCGCTATGCAAACTATCTGTCATCACACAGCTATAGCTAGTTATTCAGTAATACATATTTCCTAAAAATTACTAGATCTGAACAGTCTTAATGCAACTTATTTTAACTTTATAAAAGGACTTTATTAATGTTCTTCCGCAGAGCTTCTGAAGGCTTCATTTCTTGCTTCTGCACCAGCTCAAGGTCTCTAGACAAATTCCATTCTTATCTTAGAAGCTGGCACCTGCAAACTTGTCTTTGGTTTGCTAGCTTGAAAATGTATGAATCCTCTAACAATTAACATTAAAATTAATTAGTATAGCATAATTTGTAATCATGATGCAGTCAAACCATTAATACAATTAAAATTTAGCACTTGATGTATTTACATGCTAAAAAATGTAAACTTTTTTTAATGAAACAGTTGTTACCAGTGATTTGATGAGTCATTTTCTGTCCTACCATGGATGTTTTCATGATTATATATTTCACAACTGCTAAGTCAAGTTGTACTATTTTCTCATGATCACAATGTTGTGCAGGCTGAAGTCACTTCTGTAATCCCAGAGCAGTAAAACCACTTGTAAATCTAAATCCTCAGCTCCCATGTTTCTGTTTTCTTACCTCTTGTCCATTGCACATAGCTGCAGAAGTTCTTCCCCTGAAAAAGATGAACTCCTGTCAGTGAATCACGTTGTCTTTTTTTTTTTTTTTTTGTTTCAGGGCTTTCCTGGAGTTTCCAGAATGCTTGAATTCAGGAATCCTATCACCTACATCAAAGCAGTTGAGGCTTCTGAACTTTTGTCACAAACTGCCCTTCTCCAAGATAATCACTACTTGCAAAAAGGAAATTTAAAAATTCTGAAAATTCCCTGTGTCAGAATTTTGGTGATTTTCCAAACAGCACAGATCACTCCTGAGGGAAAATGTCTTATTTTTAGGTATCAAACAAAAGCTGGTAAGCCTCCCAGAATATGGAAACTGTCTTTCTAGAAAGCAAGGAGTAATAAAAGACAAAGTTTGCAGAGATCTGGAAATGTATTTTACAGCCTAAGAGTATGTACTAGAGATATCCCATATATTTCACTTTGGTCTCCTCTCGGGTCACTGAAAGTGACAAACATGCTCCTTACATTTCTAGTAGAATGCATTAAAATGGACTCAGAACTTTTTACCAAATCAAACTGAGATTCAAGTTATGCAGGAGATAAGCAAACTCTTTATCCCCATTCTAAAAAATCATGACACTTCCTATCCTATTCCTATTCCTTCCTGTGAATATGAAGGCTTTTATGAGTGTATAGGGAGACCTTTTTGCCTGTCTTTTTATTGAATTGGCCTATCACACTAAAGAATCATTCGGTCAGAAACTGCCTGCAACTGTGTATTTTACAGTGTTTAATATAATAGGAGCTGACTTCTCAGCTGAGACATAATACACATCATTGATAATGATAATTTCAAGTTGTGATAAAAATTATGTCTCCCAACAGTTTCTCTGCTTGAAAACTTTGGATAACTGTGTCAAGCTTAGAAAGAATCTCATCATAATCAAGATGTGATTTGTTTTCACATCTGTACCTCTACTTTCTTCCTATTGTCATTACTTCATAGTGCTTTGAGAACTGCTCCAGAGAGCTCACAAACTAAAAGACAAATAACACTGGAAGGGAGAGAGGAAGATACAATTGGAATACATTCAGAATTTCTGTGCATCTTTCCCTTAGGACATATAAAACATCTAATCCATTTTTAGAAGTAGTAAAAAATTCAGAAGTGTGTTCTATACTTCTGTTATCATCTCAACCACAAATACAGAATTGGAATTGTCCTTTAATGCTTTTTTTCAGCTCTAAAATGGCAAGGACCCATATCAAGGCTAGTGAACAATTACTATACTATATCATCTCTTTCCAGTCCATGTTTGAGTAAAGTTTCAAATATGCTCCCAGGGGTACGCAACTGTGCTAGCATATGTTTGCATTTTGTATTTACAACATGTTTAGAGTTGCACAGTCTTGCAAACACACACACAAATTCCCTAATAGTCAAATAAACTTGTTTTATCCCATTTTATTCATAGAAACTGAACCTAAATTGTTAACTTATTTAGACATCTCTAATTGCCTGTTTCTCTGATGTGATGACTAGATTCAGGCAATAAAACTACTTATTTATGCTATTCAAAGTGCATATTAAGATTCAGGAAGAGGGGCTAGATTCAAAACACAGTCCCAGAGCTGAATATAGAGATAAAGCATCATTCTGTAACATCTTTCTTCCATGATTTGCAGAGCATTCACTGCACAAAAACCATGTTTTCACCAGGAAATAAGGTTATTTCTTAAACCTAATGAACAACAATGTTTTGACAACATGCTTTTAAATCAGCTGTGTATTCTCATGTTATAACTGTAATGTGTAAGTATGTTGGAAAAAGTAAACAGTTAAGTTCAAGTTTAAAACAAAGCGAAGAAAAACAAAACAAATAAAAACCCTGCCACATCTGTCAGACTGTGTGTGTGACATCATCAGACATTCTTCACTTGTTTGCAGCCATTCAGATCAACCTGCCCCACACTCCAAGCTTTGTGTTGCAGCTCTCTTTAGAGGGCCAGTGGGCTGGAAAATTATCACATGCTGTCACAGTTAGCTCAGCCAGGTCTTGTTATCATTGTTTCCAGAGAATCCATTCATTCCATTATTTTACATATTGGGCAGACGTCCTACCACAGAGGCTTGGGCCACAGTAACTTGAAGGGCCAAATGTTAATGGACCTGTATTGTCAGCAGAATAGCAGTGCAATTCGTGGGAAAAAGTACCCAGACAGCTCACTGACACTGGTTTAGGACCTCTAGACTTAGGGTGTAGCCTGTAAAGAGCTTTTATGTAAACGCCTCAATAAGCTAAGAATATCTTCTCTGTCAATATTCATAACCCATAAATTTTCCCTTCTCTTCACGCTCCTTCACCCCATAGAGCAGCATAGCTCTTCAGATGCAAAGAGGCAAGAAAGTGCTATGTATGGTCAGTGCCTTTTGCAGAGCAAATCTCTAGGATGTGTGCAAGAAACCATAAAACCAATTCTGATTTATAAGGGATATTATAGATCTCAGGACTCAAAAAAAGCTGTTTTATTTCAAGCTTGCTCTACTATGTGTGTGGCTGATAATCAGCTCCAGCATGTGATTGTGGAAATTTAAAGCTTGTGCTTTATGTATACCATGGCTGATGTGTAAAGATGAAGGCAGAGCATGCTTGTCTGTCATTCCTGGGTATGGAATTTAAGTAAAATCAATTGCACTAGTGGTAAATTTTATTTTCCTCTTAGGAGACCAAAAAGCCATGCAATTCTCAGGAAACACATAGTAAATTTTGAGCATTCAGGAGAGAAAAAATATCAGGATAAAGAAAAATGTACTCAACTTACGTTGTTGTCCCCCAATGTTGAGAGTGCCTTTATTTTTTGTTTTGTTTTGTTTCTAGGCTAAGTGCCATCCTCAGTTTCTTCCCACCCACATCCTTAACCTCGGTGAATTCTCTAGAACTCCACTCTTATATGAAGGTCTCTTGGAACAGAATCCCCAGGGAAGCAGTCATGGCACCAAGCCTGTCTGAATTCAAGAAGTATTTGGACAACACTCTCCGGAACATGCTGTGATGTTCAGGGTCAGAACTCAGACTTTGATGATCCTTATGGGCCCCTTCCAATTCATGATATTCTATGATGCTGTGATGGCATTGGGATAGCTCCACTTCTTTCATCCATCTTTACCTGGTCATGGATGAGAAGATAGTGAGGTTAATGGAGAAGGAAACTGGTGGAGTGCCTCCAAACAGAAAGTAGACCTGTCACTGCCAGTAATGACATTCCAGGGACCACACTTTTGTTAGAAAGAGATTCCTCCTTCAGATTCCTTTATTTGAGCAGAGTGAAAATAAGATTAAAAATATCTCTTGAGAACTTGTTTCAAAATCTTTCATTTCAAGAAGAAATCACTTTAAAAACTGCTTAAAAATTAATCCAGAGAGAGACCCTGAATGCCTGGGGCTTCACCACCAGATCTGAATAAACTCTCCTGTTCCTGATACCAGGCTGGGACTGAAGAGGAAAAGGAGCTGACCTTGGCATCTCATGCTCCCTGCCTTTATTTCAGGTACTGTGTATTCTCTTCCCATTATTTTCACTGCCACTGGACAACAAAGATCTTGATAACATGGCCTGGCTGCTCTCACCATGACAGCAAGTGGTAATTAGCTGAACCTACTGGCATTAGGAAAACTGAAACACAGCTCTCAGCTTTTTGAACTTGTCTGTAATTAGCACAGCTGTAATTTCAGTTTATTTGTGGTATCAATACTGTGAAGCTCTCCAAAGAGCCCCACAAAATTCAACAGCACAATACATGTCGTTTTCTGCAAACATTTGAAAATAGTAGGCCATGAGAAGAATTCATGGTATCTTTAAAGCCTGACTGAAGTGTATTCCAGGATATGTTAAAATACTTGTGCTATCCAAAAGCTGGATTAGCCACTTCATGTCTTATGAAATATATTCTATTTCAACTAAGATTATTTCTGTGTCTGACACATAATTTTAAATAGCTCCTCTTTTCAGATGGCATTAAGAGGCAATAGAAATAAATTAATTTTCCATAAATGTGTTTCAAGGCTAGATTTAAGTCAACCCTCCAAGCAATCAGCAGAATAATTTTATAAACCATAGATAATATCTTGGAATAAAGAGATTTTTCAGGGTACAAAATGTTTCATCAGAACTTAGTGTTGATTCTTTGAATACAATATTTTCAAAAAAATCTTACAGGCTTTAAGATAAGCATGAAAAAGGGAAAAGGAAAGAAAGAAGCTGAAAGAATGAGAGAACACAGGACACAAATAACACTATTACAAACTCAATTAGTTCAAATAATTTGAATTGTGATGTTTTGTCCCTAATTTTTTGAGTTTAGTGTTTGTGTGCATGCATATTTTTGCCGGTGTACTTAGGGGATATGGGATCTGGAGGAAGTGAAGCAGTGATGAATTAATAGGAATGGGCCCTGCTTTATGTGGTCTTTTAAAATTGTGTTATGAAATACACAAATCACACTATTCAATGCTTCAGTTTCTTACCTAGCTTTGTATGGTTCAAGTGTTAAACTTAACTGCAGGGTCTAAGGAAACATCTGATGATGAAATATAAGCAGCGAAAAGTTATTTTCATTATTTGCCTCAAGAATGGAGGCATTCATCTGAAATTTTGGGGTGCTCTTGTTCATATTCTCTGGAAGGGTTCGATGCACCATTGCTTAAAAAGTTTCAAAAAACCAAAATCACAAACAATAAAACCAAAACCAGAACAACTTACACCTTTGTTTTGACAGACATCTTCTCCTAATAAAAGTGCAGGTAATTATGCAACTGATCCAATGTCCTGAACCGAAGAAAATAAAAGAACTGTAGAACAGCTCCCACTGAATTTGGTGGGATTTCAACCAAAAATACTATTGGCACTCATAAAACCCAGAAGAAAGGGCATTGAAGGACATGCAAGGGATTCAACAATGTGTGCATTCTTGTTCCTTTCCCACCTTCCATTATCTTTGCCAAAAAGGAGTAAAAATATTTCAACAAAGTATATGAAAACAGTACAGACTTTATCTACATAAACTGTCAAAACTTACTAACAACTTTCTCTGGTGCTAGCTATTTTCTATCAAATTACATTAATATAACAGAATTTTCAGCATTTGAGTATCATAGTAAGATATGACCTTGCAATCATTTCAAACAATGTTCATATCAGATTACTGAAGACAAAGGCTTACACACTAAGAAGCCAGCATGTAAACTGGAAGATAATAATAATAAATAAAGAAAATAATAAATTTATTATTATTATTTTGCTTTTACATTAGGTTTGTTCACCTTCCAGTATTTTCCTCCAATTTTTCATTACAGAACTTGGAAAATTAGTCCATTGTCCCTTACTTATTCATGAAGTAAGTAAATGAGGCAGTATCATAGTAGTAGTCAATTTTTTAAACAAGATATTATCGTATAAGTAGCTGTGATAAGAAATAATGTTGGCTGTTGGGGAAGATTACAGGAGAAAACACAATCAGAAACAATGCAGTGAAACCACTGGAACTGGAAGTTGATCAAGAAAAATTCCTAAAGGAGATATTTTTCTAATGATACAGTAATTGTCTCAAAGAAGTGTTGAAAACCCCTTTACATTATACAGTCAACTTTAGACTGAAAAACAAAATATTACAAGGTGTTATCTAGGGAATAATCCTTTGCTAGGCAGTGAGGGAAACTGGTAGTTTCTATTTTCGCTCTCAAATGCTATGATTCAAGACTGGCTTGGAAGATGAAAGACTAATCATATTGAGTGGATTGCTGAGCTCTTGTCTGATTACTACATAGGGCTTGGATTTTTTCTTTCAGAAATTAATTAATTTAAAAAGATAAGAGAATACTTTTCCTCCAGTCAGATTAATTTAAAAAGAGTGAAGCAGCACTCTCTCAGTGTCTTCACCACAGAAAAGAATCATCTATAATGCAGGTGGTGGAAAGACAATGATGCAACACGCTTGCCCTGGTGAAAGAATTTCAAGTGAAGACTTAGTTTAAATTAACTTCCTTTTTGCCTTAATATTCTGTTGTAATTTGTCATTTTGTGTCTTTTTTAATAAGCTTCGTACTATCTCTTAATAAGTTTTTGAGAAAATTTCAGAAAAATCTAGAAATGATTGATGGGAAAAAAGGTAATATGTGCTTTATTGCCTGAGAAATTCTCTTGCCCCATTTCACAACCCTCTCAGGACCTTTTCTCATTTTCTGGAGCTCACAAAGAATCTAACATACCAGGGAGGGTATTCTGGCAGTACCTGGAATAGGGAGAAGGAAAGGAAGGAATGATTAGAGAACTCCAGGCATGCTCCGTTGTGATGCACACCAATATGTCAAAGTTCATATTTCAGGTTTTGCTTCAGGCTTATGCCATCTCTGTGTCTCTTGCCTGTGGAAAGGGCAGATTGAAAGCAGCAGTTCCTGAATTTATTACTGCAAGGAACAATTATTTTAGACTGGAAGGCTACTAATTGCAGCAAGCCTTGAAAATCATCATTCTTGTTTCGGTAGTTGTTTGTTTGTTTGATTTTTTTTTAAATAAACAAAGTCAATAATTTCTCCTCTACCATGTGTTCATCCTCAGACTTCCTCCCTTCCTCCCAATCCCACCATATGTCTTTGGGGTTTCAGCAACATTTTGGGCATCTTCTGGTCTGTCTCCACATCTCTCTTGTCAGTCTAGCTATGTTTTCTTATTTGATGTTAATCAGGGCAACAGATAATTTAATTATTTTTACATATTCTGGACTGCTAGGTGTCTTCTGCTTTTTTTCAATACATACAGTAAACTTGCTGTTATTGCTTATGGCCCATTTCCAAAGGAAATCCAGAGATCCTTGGTGTTTCCCGTTATGCCTGTTTAACTGAACAGCATTGTCTTTGAAAGGAGGCTAAGGGGGGACTTTCTCTTTACAACTACCAGAAAGGAGGTTGTAGTCAGGTGGATGTCGGTATCTTCTCCCAGGTAACAAGTGATAGAACAAGAAGAAATGACCTCACATTGCACCAGGAGGGAGGTTTGATTGTATATTGGGAACAACTTCTTTGGTGAAAGGATGTTCAAGCCTTGGAATAGGGTGTCCAGGGAAGCAGTGGAGTCACCATTCCCAGAAATATTCAAAAAGAATGTTGATATTGTGCCTGAGGACATGGGTTAGTGGTGGACCTGGTATTAGGTTAATGGTTGGACTCGATGACCTCAGAAGTCTTTCCCAATCACAATGACTTCATGACTCTGTATCATTACCAGCATATAGGTATTTACCTCAGGTCAGCATGTTTACAGGAAATTGCTGAAACAAGCTAGGATCAGGGAAAAGTAGATTACCCAAGAAGAAAATACTGCTGGCAAAATAGCCACCCTTTCTCACACTGCATTGCTCATGAGAGTAATGGCCTCCAGCAAGCTGGGCTCCATGTGCCACAAAGGGCAGCAAATAGAGCCTTTGTCGTCCCACTTTAGGATCTGAACCTTGAACTGCTTTGTAACACAGAAGCTTTCAGTCTTCACTAACAGAACAGGCACAGGGTGGAATTCCAGCAATCTGGATTCATGTCACGCTGGATATTACAAAATGTTAGAAATGGCAATGCTTGGAAGAAATGTCCCTGTTGGTGTTGCTTTGTCTGTAGCATACTCAGCTGTGCCTGTTCTGCTTGCGATTAGGGATTAACGTCACCACACTTTATTTTTAACTTCCATTAAATTGACATAATTGTGCAGTACCCCCAGGACAGGTGTGTTGCAAGGCTTAACTAATTATTGTGCACCTGCAAAGTGCTTCGAAATTACAAAATCAAATCTAGCAGTAAAGTGCAAAGTGTTATACTCATGCAGCAGTTGGAAAGCACAGTCTCAGAGAAGCTGTAAATCTGCTACTACTGTGTTTGAAGATAGCCTGTCAGTTGAGGGAAGGGCATGAATATTTAAACATTTATTTAATTATTAAACCACAGGTCTACAAAAGCCATTCTCATGAGTCCACTGATCTCCTAGGTGAATTCTAGCTGTACTAATGTAAATCCAGAGCTGTGAAGCTAAGAAAATTCACTTTTGTTAGCATATTGGAAACTTAAATGACAACTAGGGAGAATGCAGTTCTCAATTTTTTACTTCTGTCCCTCTCCAGAATAACAGCTGATTCCCTCCTACCAAACAAAATAATTCTTAGATGTTCTAGAAAAATATTGCCCTTTTATGTCTGTGTTGCATTGTTTGTAGCCACTTGGCATGAACTACTTGTTCACCTGAGGGCTTGCTAGGGACAGGACATTCCTATTTCTACCATGCATCATACTATAAATGATTTGTAGCGATAGCCCTTGTGTCTGATTTATGTACCTGTTTTGAATCATCTGAATGTGCTCTGGTGAGACAGGTGTTCTTCATCCACTGTGGTCTTTGTGCTTTGAAAATTAGCAAAAAAAGAAATAGCAACAAGGATGTTGCCAGAACCCTTCCTGGATGCTGCACAGGGAAGTGGTGGAATCACTGTACCTGGAAAAGTTTAAGCACATGTGATGATTAAAGACATGGTTTAGTGGTCGACTTGGCAGTGTTAGGTTAGTAGCTGGACACAGTGATCTTAGAAGTCTTTGCCAACCTTAATGATTCCATGGTTCTATGGATTTTCCAGTGGCCATGAAGGAAACAGGCCAGTGAGAAAATTCTCCACTTCTGCAATAAGCTTAGTGCTATGTTTGCACCTGACACTTCCCTGCTTCACTGTAGCGACAGTAATCCAGACTGCTGTAGCAGTAAAAACAAGAGGAATGAAAGGGTTAAACGAAGTGAAAGCGGATTTATAATTTCTGATTTTGGGCTCTTGTACTGATACATTAACATATCATACAAATTGTAAGCAAGAGGTTACCAGACAACACAAACGGCTCAAAAGACTGGGTTTTAAATTAGAAACTACAATTTACATCTTCTTCACAAGGTAAAACGCTTACTTGCATGTATGCCCTTGAGAATACTGCAGTGGCCACAGACAATACTGTTTCTTTTGCAACTGTTTAAAATCCTGTCATGTGTATTATGGAGCAATACATAAAAATGAGTTTTAACAGGGCTGCCAACCAAAGTGTCAGTTGGTATAAAGCAACTGTGAAACAAAGTTGTCAATGGAGCCATACTGAGTTATAGAGAAGACTGTGGACTGTTGTCTGATTACTAATTGCAGGCAGGTTCAAACTGCCACAACTAGTTAAATTTTAAATTTGCTTTGCAATATAATATCGTAATATTGTAATATTATATTTAATTGTAACACAAAGACTTTATTTTCCATTTCCTTCTTGCCTTCAGGGCCGACTCTGACACTGCTAGACTTCTCCCCTCGTGCTATGTGTCCTCCAGACTCTCTTTTGTGTCCTATCTCTTATTCCTATAGACTGGAGTCACAACTTCCTCTTCTGGTGGTTGATTGCAAAGACACTTATGAGTGTGCCCAGGTGAAACACTCTGCTGGGACAACCTCAGCCCAATACAGATGCATATGAGCCATTGCAGTTTAATGCATCTCTGAGACATCCCTGTTTATGCATCAAAGTGATATGATCTCATGTAGTGCTTTGAGTCTTGTTGGTCCGAAGCTTGCTGTTTCAAATGTGTCAATAACCATCAGGTTTGTTAGGATACATGATTTTCCAAATTACTGGGATGAAGGGACATCAAGGACTATCTGAAACCACAGATAACATGTCAGCTGCCAGCATGGAGTTTATCAGTTCAGCAAGTCTGGTTTTGAATGTTGATTATTTCTTCCGTCCAGTCAAAACCTTGATAACAAATGTGATCTCTTCAATTCACTTATTATTAATTATTAATTGAAATATCTTTATCTATCGTAGTCATGTAAACAATCTTTTTTTCAAATGAACTATTTGACAATTTGGTAGCATGAATTTGTACTCTGGGGGAAAAAATGATCATAGAATTTGTCTGTACATTTAAGTTAGGTATTGCTAGTGTCACCTTTGGGTTCTACTTTTAAAACTAGTTCATGGCTAAAGTACAATTTCACATAACACTAAAAGAACACTTTTTACATATTGGCTATGGGACTAATATTTGATATGAAAAGTAATTTCTTACCGTTGTATTTGGAAATACTCCTCAGGAGCAGATATAAGTCAAAGGAGAAGGTACATTTCAAGAGAAGAAGCCTCCACTAGGCATAGGACTGACTCTATTTTTGTCAATTAGAATTTCTTAAGGAAATGAGCCAGCAGTTTTCACTAGTAATACTAGAAGCAGTAAGGCAAAGGAGTGGGATGAACTGATTGCCAAGGGGAAGAGGTTCCATGTCCTGCAGCCTGTGAAGATAGGCTGTGTCTGGGAGAGGGCACAGGAGGGCACAGACACAGACCTGAAGGTTCTCCAGCAGTTCACAGCCTGTGTCCTGGATCCACCTGTGGCAGAGGAGGAGGAGCAGATCCAGAAATGTAGCAAAAAAAGAGGGAGAGATCAGCAAATCCTGGCCCGGCTGCTGCCGCTGCTCCACGGCAACGTCAACGGGAGCCGGGTGATCATCCAGGAGTTCCAGGAGTGCTGCCGGCAGGGGCTGTTTGGCGAGGCCCTGGCACTGCCCTGGCCCGGGGAGGATGGCAGGGTGCCCTCCAAGGCCAGGCTAAAGAGGATCATTTCTGAGAACTCTGTGTACGAGAAGCGCCCCGAGTATCGCATGTGCTGGTACGTGCACGTGGACGTGCTCAGGAGCTTCGACCAGGAGCACCTGCCCGTGCCCTGCCAGTGGAGCTACCTGACACAGGTGCCCTCTGCGGGGCTGTGCCCGGGCAAGGAGGAGGGTGGCAGCGCTCTGGGCATGGCCACGCCGCAGAGCACCCCCGTGCCAGGCAAGAGGAAGGCCGTGGGCAGCATGTCCATCACGAAGTTCATGAAGAGGACTCGGGATGCCCAACAGGCTGGAGCTGTGGAGATGGATGGATTTCAGGCAGACACTGAGGAAGATGAGGAAGATGATGACTGCATGATTGTGGATGTGCTGCCAGCAAAAGGTTCTGCAGCTTCAGAATCCAGTGGTACAAGAGCTGCTCCCCAGGACAGCAGCAGAGTCAGCCCACCTAACCCCATCTGAGACTTAAAATGCCTACTAACCTCTCTGTATGTATGTAGAATTCATTAGAAAACTTCAAACCCTGTGTATCTTTGCCCAAGATACTTGAAAGTATTCCACATTTCTTGTAAAGAGAAGACAGCACTTTGTTGTGCCTCAGCCCAGATGGAAGATTAAAGTTTTAGTTCTAGCTTTTTAGCTTTTTCAAAATACTGCCTATTAATCTGTCCTTAATAAAGCATTATTGAAATTTTGATACTTCTTTGGAATGGAAGGTATATAAATTATCTCTAAAAGTAGCTGAGGGATTTTTGGAATAAGCTTATTGTGATGCCACTGGGGGAATGACTGTTCATAATGTTGTACAGTGTGGCCTTGGGTATAAATGATGTACAATTATATATGGATTTATTCTCTTTTATAAATTTTTTTTTGGGCACAGAGTGGCTGGAGAGCAGCCAGGCAGAAAGGGACCTTGGAGTAATAATTGACAGGAAGCTCTACATGAGTCAACAGTGTGCCTGGGTGGCCAAGAAGGCCAATGGGATCCTGGCCTGTATCAAAAATAGCGTGGCCAGCAGGACCAGGGAAGTGATCCTTCCCCTGTACTCTGCATTGGTGAGGCCACACCTTGAGTACTGTGTTCAGTTCTGGGCCCCTCAGTTCAGAAAGGATATTGAGGTGCTGGAGCGGGTCCAGAGAAGAGCAACAAGGCCGGTGAAGGGACTGGAGCACAAGTCCTATGGGGAGAGGCTGAGGGAGCTGGGATTGTTTAGTCTGGAGAAGAGGAGGCTCAGAGGTCTCTTCTCCCAGGCACTCAGCAACAGGACAAGGGGGCACGGGCTTAAGCTCTGCCAGGGGAAATTTAAGTTGGATATCAGAAAAAAATTCTTTCCAGAGAGAGTAATCAGGCATTGGAATGGGCTGCCCAGAGAGGTGGTGGATTCACCATCCCTAGAGATTTTTAAACACAGATTGGACGTGGCGCTGAGTGCCATGATCTGCTAAATGGACTAGAGTTGGACCAAGGGTTGGACTCGATGATCTTGGAGGTCTTTTCCAACCCAATCGATTCTATGATTCTAAGAATCACACTGTGTGTCTAGACATATAGTTAAAACTTTTGAGTAAAAATTTTGAGAGGAAGGAAAGGGAGAAGAAGCAAAGACGGTTCTTAGCTCCACCTGTAATTTTGTACTGGAACAGATATTAAAGCCCATCTTGTTCCAGCTCTCTTGCCATGGCCAATGACACCTTCCAACACCTTCCATCAGGTTGCTCAGGACCCCATCCAACCTTGTCTCACACACTTCCAAGGATGGGACATCCACAGCTTCTCTGGGCAACTGTTTCAGTGCCTCATCACCCGCTCAGTGAACAACTCCCTCCTAATATATAAGCTAAACCCACTCTGCTTCAGCTTGAATACATTCTCCCTTGTCCTGCCACTATTATATGCTGTTCTTAAAATCTCTCTCTGTCTTTCTTGTGGGGTCCCTTCAGGTACTGGAAGACGACAAAAAGGTCATTTCAAAGCCTTCTCTTTTCCAGGCTGAACAATCCTAATTCTCTCAGCCTTTCCTCATAGGAGAGGTGCTCCTAATCAACTTGGTGGCTTCCTCTGGACTTGCTTCAATAGGTTCATGTCTTTCTTGCGCTGAGGACCCCAGACCTGGATGCAGCACTGCAGGTCGGCCTCACCAGAGCAGAGCAGAGATGCAGAATTCCCTCTCTCAACCTGCTGCCCACACTGATTTTGGTGCAGTCCAGGACAGAGTTGGCTTTCTGGGCTGCAAGTTCACACTGATGGCTCATCTCAGCCTCTCATTAACCAGCACTCCCAAGACCTCATCAGGGGAGCTCTTGGTCTGTTCATCCCCTAGCCTGTGTTAATGATGGAGGTTGCCCCAAAGTAGGTGTAGCCCTTTGCACTTGGTCATGTTAAACCTCATCAGATTTCCACTGGCTCATTTCTCAAGCATGTCCAGGTCCCTCTGAAGGCATCCCATCTTTCAGGTGTATCAAAAGCACTACTCAGCTTGGTGTCATCTCCAAATTTCCTGAGGGTGCACTTCACTCTGTCATCTATGTGATTAATGAAGATACTAAATAGCAAGGGTCCCAATACCAATCCCTGAAGGACACCCCTTGTCACTGTTGTCCATCAGGACTCTGAGGCATTGGCCATTATCCTCTCATTTGAAGCACTGCCCTCTGGCGTTATGTTTATTCTTCGTTATCTCATATTTCATATGATGTGTCATATTATATTACAGTATATTGTGTTACCTTAGATTGTATTACTTTGCTATTCCATCAGTGTGATTATTTGTAAGCTGCACTTTCACAAAGAAAATTCAGTAATTCTTAGGTTTTTATGTAAATGGATATCTTATCTTTACATTGTGTCAAGCTCTGAGAAATGGTGTTGGGAATGTACTTTATGCTTCTGTAGCACAGAAATTGTTAGCATTTCAAGTCCAACTCCTACCCTGAATTAGCCAGAAAAAGATAATAGATTTTTTAAAATCATAATGGCCATTTTACACCTTGGCACCTCTCACTCAATATTCAGTTGTGTTTCTCCTTGGCAGAATATTGGCATATTGTTGATCATTTTTAAATTAAGAAAACCAAATGGGGGCTAAGTTGGCTGATGCTCCTACAGTTCTCTCTCTGTCTCTGCACCCTTTTGTTCTTAAGCATGTTCTTCCAATTGTTTTTCCCATTGTGAAACTCAGAGTAGTTGATTTTCCTTCTGCTTTATATGTTATTTCTTCCCCGCATGTGGTTCTCCACTGTCTTTATTTTTTGGTGTTAAAAAAAAGAGGGGGGTAAGTATGTAAAGGCGTTTTAACCCGTGACAGATACAAGGACTCAGATAAATTCAGGGCTCATGTAAATAATGAACTTTAAGCTAAAAAACAGGGAAGAGAGAAAGTACTCTAGCGGCCATGAGAAGTCTTTTCTGGATGAGCAGAATTGACACTTTTTTAATTTTCATGATCTTCTTGTGAAATCCAAATCTTAAAAAAAAAGAAAACAAAACAAAAAAACCATAAAAAAAAGAAGAAAAAGCAGTTTCAAAGAAAAAATGTACTTGAAAAATTAAAAAGAGAGTGCAAGAAAATTAACACTTGAACATTTCCTTAATTGTTTTTTTCGTGTTGACTATCTGTATTTTGATTTCTTGATTTTGAATACACCTGTGCTTATCAGAAAGGTTATCAGGGGAGTTTAGTCATCAGCAAAGCCTACCTGGACTATCTACACAAAACTATGTATTAGAAAATGTCTGTTTTCAGTGATGAAGGTCTGCAAATGCATTTATTTTGATGAAATTTTTGACCCTCATGCAACTGTTCTCACAGAAAACAGCCTAGATATAGTCTTCTGCAGTAACTATCATGCACAGTTAAGAAATACTGGACTTTATCAATATCTACAGTTTGTTATATTGTTGGTTTGGATCCTTGAGTCTTATAAGGCAGAGGTTTTATGAGAGACATGACTTTTTTATGGGGGACCTTAAAATTCTGTCTTATTTTCAAGAACTCCTGTACCACTTGCCTCTGGTTCATGAACCTGATTCAAGAAAATTATTGCAAGGCTTTTTAGGAGATCAGCTAGTTAGTCATTGCTGTAGTCCTCAGACTTCAGATCAATCTGCAGGTGGTAGTGCCTTAAAGCTGTAGAGCGATTAAGCCCTGGCAGCTATCTGATTGAGAGACAAGAGTCTCCAAGTTCATGGAAAATACTGGTTTAGAAATATTGCTCCATGGTATTTGTGGACAGAAACTTTCATATTTCCTTTTCTATAAAGGCAAAGCTTTTAAAAATATTTTGGTGACATACATTCTGACAAATCATCTCCTAATTATCAAGAGCTTATCCAGCTTTACAGCAGAGGGTCGCCAACCACAGCAACACAGAATACAAACTGATTTACTGATTCTCTAGCTTTTTCTGCCTTGTCCCATAGTACACAAAATTGATGATCTCAAGTAACATCCTAGAAATGGTTATGCCGGAGTAAATGCAGGTCTCATTCATCTTCATACTAATACAATAATTAGAAGCATTTGTCAGGCCTGGGGTGTTTTAGCTTAGGCTTCAAAGTTAAGATTACTTCAATAGAGAAGTTGGATGTAATGACCTGGTGCTACAAGGTGAGTTATTTCAGTCACAGAGTCACTTTCAATACTTGTTTATCCTTACTGCAGTTTTTTGATGTTGTGGAGTGAGGGGCTCCTTTGAAACCCTTGTAGCAACTTGTGTGCCTGCTCCTGACATGCCTCTCATTGTCTCTTCCATCAGCAATATTGCTTAGTAAGCATAAAACAACTGTTTCCCAGAATATTTTCTGTGTGAACTGAGGAGGCTTCTGGTACTTTACCTCATATGTAGGCATCTGCATGGAAGGATGTACCTATGTGCATTTAGCTTTGTGTCTTGTACATTTCAATACACTTTTTCCATTTCTGGTCTATTTAGTCTTAATCCTATTTTAAGAATCTGTGCGCAGTGTAGGGTATGGAGACTACAGGGGCACAGCATTCTCCAGCTGTTTCCTGGTGGATGTGAAGTCCCTCATTCACAGGCAATAGAGCCTGAAGCAGTTAAATGCACTGAAACATCATGAATGAACCGTGAAGTTAAATGTATTCAACCCTGTCATTTTCCATGTTAGTATGTAACCTTTCTGTCAGACATCATTAAAAATACTAAATCAGTGCTGTCTAGAGGCTTCCTTTAAAACAAATACAATAATAGCACTGAACCTCCAGCTAATGTCACTTCCATCTCCAGGTTTCAGAACCTTAACCTATTTTACAGGTGTCTTTCCCTGGCAAGTAGGCAAGTACTCAGTGGTCTTTAGAAATATAAAAGTGAAGAGACCTTTATGTGGGGAAAAAATCATCCAGGAATGCCACAAATGTAATCAATTTGCATAATCATCAGACTGGTTGTAAAAAAATAGTTACACAAATTAATAAAGCCCTAATAATACATGAAGGACAAGGCCAGATCCACATCACTGTTGTTAATCATGTAGCTTTGCACAAAAGTTTTGAAATTAAATGCATGCTATTTAGGATTTGGCCAGGCCTCAGAACCCTACATCTGATCTTCCATAAATTCAATATCTTTTGCATATGAAATGTCCTCACTGGTCTGGAAGAGACATTCTGAGACAGCAGTCCATTGCTAAAAATATTAGAAATAATTGTCCTCCCTTGTGAATGATCAACACAACCTGGATATCTGATTTTAAGATGGTAGAAGATAGACAGTGGCTGAGACAGGTTCATCCAGTCACACAGCCATGAAATCTGGAGAGGACCTCTGAACATTACCTGTGGAAACACCCATGCATGGCAGGTCCAGTTGAGCTCCTCCCTGAGATTTTAATACATCTCTGCATCTTGACTATTGCTTCCTGGTCTGAGGTTTCAGGATTTTTGAGGGGAGAGATCAAAGGTGCTTACTTTCCTCCCTCTAGCTAGTCTCTAGCAGCTAAACATTGAATTATTTAAGTCACAAGGTAAGAATACTTAGTCTGTGAAAATGCAACAGTTGATATCAAATTGGACAAGTTTTATGATAAAAGAGCAAGATTTCACAATGCGCTGGTTTCCCCAGGTGCTAGGTTTTTCCAGTACAACAGTCACCACTTCACTTCACAGAAGGTGAGATGTCTTGATGGGTTTTGCTATTCTGAACAAGGCTCAGACTTGACCTGGGATAACCGTAAAACCAATGGCAGTGTGAGAGTCGTGAGCTTAGCTTGTCTGCCCAAAGGCAGCAGGGAGCTAGAGAAGCTGCCCAGCTCTCCACATGGCAGTAATATTGGACGGGAGGTTTAGCTGACAAACAGCCCAGTCACAGGCCCATTGATGCCTCTTGGCCTGCCAAAATCTGCATCAGTATCTGCTGTGAGATGCCTCCCTGGGTCCAGGCTGTGTTGATCTCCCTGAGGTATGAGCAGAGTGAGCTCCCATCTGCCTGCAAACTAAGCTCAGCCACTCACTGTGTGCTTTCCCCAGCCTCCATAGTCACCGTTTGTGCCTCTCTGTTGACTTTTCAGGTTTTCTTATCTCTCTGATCAAGTGAGAATGGAGTAGAGTATTGTGATGCCAGCTCTCATCAATGCACATGCAGAGCATATGCAGTCTTGCATTTTATTGTATGTCAAGGATTGTGTCAGTTCCTCCGTCGCTATATTTACCCCCAAATTCACATGCACAGCTTATTTGTCCCCTTGTTCTCAGTGGGATTTTGTAGGAATTTGTTGTATTTGTTTTTCTGAGATTTTCTCTTAATTCTGATCTTGTAACATACTTACTCGAGCCATAGCTATTCTATAATTTATTGCCATAGTGTACTGCTCCATAAGTCTGTATAGCACTGACAGTCTACAGACCTTGGTGTCAATAAAATTAGTGAATAAGTATGGAACAAACACTAGTCCATGAATGATCTCAGAAAGGTCTCCCTATGAATTAAACTCAAAATATGGAAGATGAGTCAGATTTTAACCTTAACATTATGAGCTCCCTCAATTTCAGTTAGTGCCTGTTTATAAAGCCCCAGAACATCACAGAACACAAAGTCTTGGATAAATTAATTCATATTGCAGCATAAACTACATGAAAACTATTTTATTGATCAGATATAAAATCATGCAAAAATTAAAGCAAGAATTTTATAACTCCTTTCAAAAATGTTTGCATTTTCTTTAACTCTATATTCTGATTTCCTAGTTGTTTGCCAGAGTAGCTGTTTTCTTCAAACTTTGCTTAATGTTATTACAACTGATCTATAACCTTCTAGTTCATTCAATGCCAAGTTTTGCAGCCTGTGTTTTAATCCTTATTTGGAAATCCTCTGCTGGTTTATTAGCATTCAATAAAAACAGTGATTTATGACCCAGAGAGATCCTCACACAGTTCAGCTAGGAATCTAGGATTTTAGTTATTCAGCCCGTTTATTGGAAATATGTAGCTTTAACCACTGTTGCCTTTCAAGTTGCTTTGGTTTTTTTTCTACAAATTGCAGGCTGTTTTGTTACTTGTTCTTGGCTTTTGTGCAGTTATTGAGAGAAATTTCCACTAACATATTTCTCTCTTTTTGACTCTTTTGTTTATAATTATGTCATTTTTAATGTTCTACAGTGAGAGTGAAGTTCAACCTCTGATTAATATAGCGAAGCACTGCACAGATAATCACTAGGCAGAAATGCTCTTTTTAAAAGTACAGACTACTAGAACTATTGGATGTTGCTTTTTTCCCTGTCTCTTCACCCTCTGGCTTTGTAACATTTGAGTAATGTGATGTTTTTGAAAAATTTGGAAGGTGTTATAAATTAAATGTCTTGGGTTTTTTTCACTTCACTTGCTAATCATTGAGATGGACTTTGGCATGAAACAGGCATCTAGTTTGGATTGAAATCATCAGGGCAAGTTCTCATGGGTTAAGGGGGAAGAATGAGGATGCCCAAGTCATAGAAATTAGTTTCATAATTAGTAGCCTCTTGAAAAAAGTAAAACATAAACAAGAGATCAGTCTCTGTCCACACAGGTTGAGCAGCATAAGAGCAGATATACATCCAAGAAACTGAAACTAAGAAAAAAAAAAGCTAGCTCATTCATTCTTAGCTGTATTTATAATTCAGGATTAATGGGGTTAAATAAGCTTAAATATGTCAGTTATTAAGACCAGTAGGTAAGCGAGAGAGTGCTGAGTAGAACTGTAGTATTTTTCAGATATCTTTTAGAGCTTAAATGTACATATCAAATGAGATAATTTTGTCATAATAATCATGCAAATACATTCTGTGAGAACTGGAAAGAGTATCTTTTATGCCACAGTTGCTAAGAAGACATTATGCTGCTCTGCATATTTGGTATTTCTCTTTGAGGCATTTCCAGATCTTTTATTCTTGTTTAGATAATGTGTAAATCACACATATGCTCCTAACTTCACTTCCTTTCAGGTACTGTTACCAACCTGTTTGGCCAACAGAGTGTATTTTGTGCAGGTGATTATCATTCTAAATTCTGCACAAATTTGACGTAAAGTGTATAACAGCTATGGTAGTATGCAGTAGATTAGTACAGAGGGCAGAAATGATCAGCCTGACCCTGAGCAGACAGAACTTTGAGGACTCTTAAGGAGGAAGTGTCCAAATTGCTGAGCACCAGTCCACATGCATGCAAAGTTTACATTAATCCAATAAATAACCTTGTTTAATTTTAAAAGGTCTGTTAAAAGTGAAGAAGCAGTCATGGGTTACTATCAACAAGTATTTTGAGAGTGAGCATCAATTCTGCTATGTTGTGGCTTGTGTAAGAGCCTTGTAACAGGAGTTTGCATGGAGAGAGAAAGTGCTGGAAAACAAAGCAGTGCTGTTTGTTTTGTCTTCAGCACTCTGATCCTGGCAGGAGGAACCTCACAAACAGCATATATGCCAGCTCTTTTTCAAGGAATCACAAACTGTTTGCTTTTTAGAAATTACCTTTTTTTCCATCAATATTTGAGATATTTTAAACAACTGAAGGCAAAACCTCCAAATCCTTCACTGTTCATTATTATTTCCCAAAAGAAGTATTACCAGAAAGCAAATATACCAAAACATTTGGTACATTGATTCAAAGTCTGACAAAAATACTTCATAAAATGGTTTTTGTGATCACTAAAACATTAAAAGATATTCAAATTACTGTCCATATGTCATTTCCAAAACCACTTTTACTTTTTTCCCTTGTTTCCCCCCTAAAATAGATCAAGAATTCAATAAAAGGCATAAAAATGTAAAAAAAAATCATCAGGGCATACTTTAATTTTTGTGTATCAAACATGTGCCTTTTTCCATTTCTGTTGACAGTGTTTGATAATAAAATTGGTTTTGCTCTCATGGACATCCTTTAGCCAAATATCTCCTTGCAGAGCATATCATCAGTGCTGTACTTCCCAGATACTCTACAAAGAAAGATAATTACATATCTTAAAACTGAAGGGTTAGAAAACAAAACAAAACAGCCAAAAAAAAAAAAAAACGTGGAACAATCAATTATTTCTTAATCCAGTTTCCAAAGAAAATTTGGCAGGTTTTGAAGGGCATTTCACTGTATTTCCTCTTCACAGCTTTGTGATGTTGCACAGTCAGCAGGAAGCTCATTTATTGCAGGTAAGTGATCTGTGCTGGATTAGTTTTTCTCTTAAGTTTCATAGTGTCAGAAATATCCATTGAATTATAACAGCTTCTTTAATGTAAGGGCAGTGGCATGAAATAAGAACTCAAACTGAAAAGAACCTGCTCTCTTCCCAGATGAAATTAAATGTGGTTTTGAATTGAAGCTGTACAGAGCAAATAAAATCCTTTTGTATGTTTTAAATCAATTAATATATTCAAATAATAGCTAATGACTTGTGTCCCACAAGTTTGGTTTTGGTTTTTTTTCTTAGAGATGTCCATGTTTAAACACACATAATTTAACACAGGGTAGATCACTGAAGATGTAAGATTTTATATGTTATCCTCCTCTATATGCCATGATGCAGTGATCCACATTGAAAATAAAGTAGCTACTGAATAGTGCTAATGTTAAAAGATTTATCCTTTTTATAGTGAAGTGCTGAAAAAATGCACATGTAGGCACTGTGAGCAGCATCATCTGTAATGTGGAATTTTATGGTCTCCAGCACCCAGGAAGACCAAACTACTAATCTGTCCCACAAGAAGTCACAGAACTGTTTCCTGTTGTTACAGTAAAATCAAAAGTGAGCAATTCAGATCTATAGAAAACCCTGTGACACTTAGCTGTCAGCCAGAGGCAGCAAGGAGCTCAGCTGCTGCTGGCTGATAGGGAGGAGGTTACTCCCCAAGAATTCACATAGTAAGAATTCACAAGACTCTGCAGGTGCACGAAAACAGCCAGGATGAAATAATATAAACATGGGACTTGTGAGAGATAAGTTTTAACCAATTGAAGTATCTGGCGTGGTGGTGTGTAACTCTTTTAGCCAGTAAGCTGTAGTCCTAACCCTATATAAACTGTGTGCTTTGTGTAATAAAATGTCTTCACTATGAATCTCATAGATTGTGTGGAGTCCAGTTCCTCCGCCATTTATTTTTAGTTTAATTTAGTTTCCCACAAACTTAGGCAAATAAATATATCTCATTCAGGAAGGGTGGGATAAGAGAAAGTAAGAAATAGAAAACTAATCCACGTTTGGTTCTTTCTGCTGTACTACTTTTTCCATGCACTGAAAACTCCTGGCAGGCAGAAAGCATTCAAGTTCAAAACAGGAACTAGTCTACATCATTAGAGAGATTTTAATCTAGTCTGATGTGTTTTGATAGAGAAAAATAATCTCTATCAAAATCTCTATCAGAGGTGAAGGAAAAGAAATGCCTATTTATCAGCTAAGACTGTCCAAGAATGCAGTTGTGAGGTTTTAGGATTACCCCTCATCCATCAGTACTCTTCTGAGGTGAATTACAAGAGAAGCAGATAATTTGGACTAGGCTGACTTTGTTTGCTCCTCTATTTTTTGCATGGAAGCAAGGATTTTGAAGGCCATCACGAGTGGAATCTCACTTAAAGATAATAAGCATGAAGCAAGAGTAGCAGTCATGCCACAATGAGGATTAGGTGCTTCGGCACAACAGCAGCAGAGGAACCTTCCAGAGAAATGAGGAACATTCCAAGCTTCCCCAGTCACAGTCAAGCAAACTGGTTTGTCTGAGGCTGTGCAGAGAGGAGGGGGAGTCTGTAAGGTAACTCAGCTACCCATCTCTTTGTCTTGAAATCCCTTGGACTACTTAAATACTGAAAAACAATCCACTATTAACAAGCTTTTCCAAAGCAGACATACTTTCAATGGTATAGCTGCAACTTACACTAAATTATGTTTTTAAATTTACCATTTTACTGGTAGAATAAGGTTTAGCATTGCTTTTATTTGACTTTGCATGCAAAGAAAGAAAGACAAGTAAAATCACACCTATTTTTTGCTTTACATGGCAATATGATTTTTGTCTAAGTTACAAATAAGTTCTACAATAGAAAATTATGATTTGAAGAGGAGTTGATTTAGGCTGTTTTGATGAGATAAGGCAACATCAGTACAGAGATAATTACAGTCATTCTTCCATTTTGTAATTTTAGAAGCTGCCATATTTTTATCAGCTTTTATTCTATGTTTACTGATATGGTAGGAAATGTAAATCTTTCTATTCAGCTATGTCTGACTGTTGCACATTTTCTATTTTCCTACTCTTTTGACTGACAGGCCTATTTTTAGGCCATTCTGAGGACGCTGAGAGTTAGTGACATGGTGATATTGCAACAAGAAGTATGTCAAGTGTGAACACTTCAGTGCAAGTTCTGAAAGGTATTTGGATCCAGAAAAACCAAGTGCTAAACAAAAACTGAGCATCCAGAATCACAGAATCCAGAATAAGTCAAGTTGGAAGGAACCCACCAGGATCATAGAGTCCAGCCCTTGGAGGTCTAAGGGTACAGGACCATCCTCAAGAGTCACACCAAGTGCTTTGAGAGCATCATCCAAATTCTTCTTGAATGCTCTCAGGCTTGGTAGTCTGATCACTTCCCTGAGGAGCCTGTTCCAGTACCCACCTTGAGATCTCTAAGACACTCCTCATACTGAGTAGGCTCTGAAACTGTTTTCAGCACAGCTTCAAACTTTGTCCTGCATCCCTGTGGCAGTCCCCTTTGGTCCACTGGACAGCTCATGCCATGTTAAAGGGCACTGATGTTTCCACTCTGATAAGAAAAAGACTAGAAACAGACTGTGCTTGGTTGATGGGATAACAAGAGTGATAAACTGGAAGACTAAACTCTCAGCATAGACCAGAGTATATTGCTAACCAACTTTCTTTTAAAGCATAATAAAGACACTTCCATGTACCCTAAAGTTCTTGGAATAGAATCAGCCTCATTTTTATCTTTTTCCTTCAAATTAAAATGAAAAACTCTTGTAGACTGTCCTGAAATTACAGAGCTTCTTGTAGGGCATGGTTCACTAGCAAGCTGAAATCCACATGTACTTGTGTTTCATCACTTTAAGAATGCCAGAAACCATTCCACACCCAAATCAAAAAATTCAATGACGAGGTATACAAGTAGATTTTCAAGTATCACACAGAACTGGGAAAACAAATTGGGTGAGAGAGTCTTAAAAGTGTTAACCAATACTTTTAGGGTGTGATTAGGTCACCTGCCTCTTATGTGGAACTATGCAGCTTCAGCAACACCTACAGTTTCCCAATGGGAATAGCAAGTATCAGACTGATTGCAAATCTGAGTGTAAATCTACCAGGAGTTCAACTTTTTGGCAAAAAATTAGAAGACTCTGAGAGTGTACAAAATTTCTCGATCTTCAATATTAGTTTAAAAATTACTTTAACAGGTATTATGCTTCATATATTACCTTAAATGGAAGTACTTGACTGTCACAGAATCATTAGCTGTCAGAATAAAGCTCCATTATGGCAGCACTGTCTGACATTATACTCCTCTGTGGGATGGCATATTATTTTACTTGTAGGAATAAAATATTTCATTAATTCATCACCCAACTAATGCAAGTACTCTTAATAGTTCATTTCTAACATGGTTTTGTGGAGTTATTTGTTGAGAGGATGCTTCCTTTTTATTTCTTAAACACATTTCTTCAGGAGCTGGGAAAAATGTGTGGACAAATTTGAGATAAAAACAGGAGTGAAATGTAACAATGGTGAATTCTGTAGATAGGTATTAAATATGTCAGTCTAAATATACAACTATCTCACACCCTTTCTAAATAGTAAGTCAAAACAGTAATCAGAAGAGGTCTATAGAAAACTCGGTACTTTCAGTGTCCTAAGTCAGAACTGTGTGTATTTCTGCCTCTTGACTACAGAATACTCATTGAATATTTTACCTGCAAGTCAGCAAATTGCATAAATTGCAGAAGTGTTACAGCAACGATTCATGAATAACTGTTTATGGTAAGTGAATGGAAATTATTTCTGTGCTGAATAAAATGATGGTTATGAGAAGCAAAGTTTTAAAAAAATTTAAATTTTCTCCAGAAAATTCATATGCATATCAGAATGAATACACCAGAAAAAAATGCATTTTCCTTACTAGATGTTTGTTAACTACAGGCTCTAGAAAAAGCCTGAAAAGAGAGTGTATGAGAACTGGAATGATTAATGAAAAATGTAAACCATAGGTACACAGAATATAAAAACCCCAGACTTTATTATTAGCTAGATTTTCCTACTCTCCTCTAAAATGACATGGAAATTGCTCTTCCTTTTTCATCTTTCAATATATGTCTATTATATGTATTATTTTGTTATTATGTTCTATGGAACATTTTGAAACAGTATCAAATAGCAAGTAAAGGAAGAAATGCAGGAGATATGTCCTTTTCTTCCCAAACCTGTTATCTAAAGAATGAAGCCTATTAGGTACTAAATCTGCAGATCCAGACTCTGGACCTTTCTGTGCTGGAGTAAATCTCTACTAAAAAAATTCTTATAAAGCAAATTATAACAGTTCAAGGCTAACATGAGGGAGGAAGGAATTAGATCCACTGCATGGAGGTGACATCACATTGCATATATATGTTTATAAACTTCAGTCTTGGTTATCAGGCAGGCATTTGTACACATTATATTGTTTTCCCTATTCAAAGTACACAAATAGAGCATTATAAATAGATATGACAGATCTGAAATATAAACATTTGCAGAATATCTACAGATTTCTATATACATGTATGTATGGATTTATGCATAGCTAGTATTTAAATGTATAGTTGTATGAGCTTGTTTTCCTGTGCTTATAAGTGATACATCTATTGCATATGGTTGATAGATAAGTGGTATTTAAATGACAGGCATTTATGTTCATAGTAAACACACAGAAATTACATATATACATTTGTTTATATATGCACATATGAGGCAGTTTACTAACTGCTGGAGAAAACCGCACAGCTCTTAATAGCTGAAGTACAGCTTCATAATCTATATTATTTTAAATTGCATCTATACCTTATTATATGCTGTATTGAACATAGAACGACTGCTGCCAGACTTCACACAACTCTCTGTGCTTTGTCCTCGGCTTGTAGGTTTTGATTGATAAACTTAAGCATATAAAATAAACAGCAAATGAGATCAAATACGTCATTCCAATGCTCTCACAGTCACTCAGCTGTGCATTTCTAATAGCTTTGCATGATGGTAAACTGTCATTTAGTTGCAGTAGTTTACAATGACTCCCTCAAAGATGCCTAGACCCTGAAGGCTGTCAGTTTCTACATTGGTAGTCTCTAAAAACTATATTTCAGCCTATAAAATATTCTTTAGAGAGCAACAGAGGATAAAGCTTAGCTTTCACAAATAATGGTATAAAAACCTGCCCAGATCCCATGCTATACAAGTGAGATACTGATAAAATTGCAAAGATTATTCCTATCATTACAATAATAATCTAAAATGAAAATTCAGCTCACAGCAGAACTACAAAGGTTATAATTTTGCAGCCTTATTCAGATGCTTTCTGATAAAAAACCCTGAACTTAACAGGCATTTGTATTAATGCTACCTTATGCTTTATGAAGGGCAGAGGTCCTTAATCTAGGACGAAATTACATTTCCACACATTTTAAGGTCCCTTTACAGATAAGAGGAGTGGTACAAGGAAGGTTTAATGCAAATGAGCAGTTGTCTCAGTACTTTTCCGGAATAGCTTGTCTGGCTTATAGCTTTATTACTGTAAAAGGAAAACTGTTTTTCAAGAATATTGCATTAAATACATAAAAAGCAAATACAGAGAAGTGTATGAACTTTTATTCCTCCCATTCTTCATTTATAAAACAATAATTTTATTTGCACAAACTTTTTCTAGTTGTAGGAAAAATGATCCAGTTCAGAGCACAGAAATCTTGCACAAAATGTGTGAGGGAGTAGGAGCACTGTCCTGAGTTCTATTTTCTGCTATAGACTATTTCATTATTTTTCTAGCAATTGTATATGTTAATGTTTAGCTGAAAATACTAGACTTCTAAGTACTAGTGATTTGCTAATCCAACTCAGAAAGCTAAACTACTTAGAAGGAAGAGAAGTAACACTGGGATTATTTTTTAGACAATCAGGAACTATTTAGGGAAATCACAACGGCAATTTAGCACAGAAAAGAAAAGAAAGTTTTGTCAATATTGCTTTGCAAAAACAGCCTTTGACACATTAACAGTTTTTGTGTGAATATTTCTCTACCTATTGAATCTTAAGTATGTTGCTGGAAAATTCCGGCTTTAATATTTTTCAACACATTCTGAGACTGTTTGTGGTCAAAACAGAGAAGGCTCACATTCTTCCTGTAACCAACAACCAATCTGAAACAAATGACTTAACCCAAAATAGTGGTATTTGGTCTCCCTGGACAATAGTTTTGCAATTCTTCACATTTCAGGAATGAACATGTTTTTATAATAATTGATAACAAATAAATAAATAGAGTGACACTACTACCTAATCTACTGGTAAACATGCACATATACTCCCACAAGCATATTCCTCAGTCTAGTTTTCTTTAGAGGGGGGTAGGAATAAAAAAGGAGGAGAATCAGTTAAATGTAAAGCTTGAGAAAGGCAAACCTCAGGACAATCATCCTTTTAATGTTTCTCTTAAATGAATAGAAGCTGACATTTCTTTCTTTCAGTTCCTTGCTTTTAACCCACACACATCATGCCAACTTCCCTTCCAACTTTTCCATTTTCCAAAAGAGCTGCAGTCATATATTTCTCATAGCTGTTACAGATAAATCTCTTTCCTTTAATCTTGAGGAAGCTAAAAGTATTCTCATCCATTGTCTTACAAAGTAAATTTAGTTTAGACCAAGATCAATCTAGATAGAAAATCACATCAAAACTGAAGAAAATTTGTATCAGATTATTTTCTCAAATGAATTTTCAATAGGCATTCTGTCTTGTTATGGAAAGAATGATCTTTCATTCTCTTTGTGTAGATCATTAGAGCAAACAGTCAAAGGCAAAGAATTTTGGTCTATATATGCATATATCTACTGAGATGTCATCAATATAGAATAGATAAAAAATAGAAGTACTTCTTGAACACAGGTTAGTGGGTCTTACATAGGATGAAGGTTTGAAGTGTAAAGAAATACCATTTGGGTACATAAACCACTTTGTTTCTAACCACATCCTTAAATATAAAGAATATGGACTTTTGAAAACCTAAAATATAATTCTATTTACTTGTCCAGGTATTTGCTATTTGTTGAGGGATCCATTGTTTATCAGGGACTTTGGTTTTCCTAAATTTTAGTGCATAGACTTAGAGCTCATCCATTCCTTCCAACCAAACACCAAATTCCAAAGGAACTGTGTGGAGCAGGGTGATTTCAATGACATGTTAGCCTCTAGTTAGATTACTGAGAGAAACAAGAATACCAATGACATGAGATGGGATAAATAGAAGCAATAACAGAAATTGGTGGATAAGATTCTTTTTTTGAAGGCCATCCTATTGGGTTCCCATCCTAAGAGAGGCCCCTAGAAGAGGGATGGAAAAGCAGGATCCTTGGGGCTGATAAGACAGGGGACAAGAGAGTGTTGGGTGAGATATGGCAGGGATCCGGCCCCAGGCCACCGAAGTGGGCTGTGTAGGATTCAAAAAAAACCAGGGAGCAGGATCTCAGATCATTCTTAGTCCAAAAATGTGCCCACCACAACTGGTCCATAAAGCCATCAAGCAGTCTCTTCTCTGCTCATTTGGTTTATTTTTAGACATTTAATGGCCTGATTTGGAGGAGGACATGTTTCACCCAACCTACTTGGTAATCAGGAATCTTTCTTTGGATGTAAGCTGACATCATTCCAAAATGAAATCTGCACTCTCTGGCTGAAGGATTCAACAACTAGTCTAGTGGAGTGCTGACAAGTTGTATTAAACAGTTTAATCCTCTATTATAATGACTAACAAGAAGTGTCTATTTTTCCAGAACAAGCTCTTCTGAGCATACTGCTGTATGCTAAGCTTGGACAGTCTTGGGAAAGTAGTCAACCAACATTGCTGAGGCAGGCCCTGGACACCTACAGATAGGCTTAATTTAGGTCTCTATGTCTCTTAACAGTTATGTTTTCTCTAGATGTTCCTCTCCATCTCTTCTCCACCAACACAAAAGACACAGTCTCTTCTGTGTTTTGGTACTGTCATCTGACTTTGCATTAACTCACAGTAGCTGCCTCATCTTGACAGTATTCTTCAGCTTTTAATCAATTGTCACAAGCTTCAGCAGGAGACATAGCTGACCCTTTTGGACAATCTTTTTCTGAAAATAAAAAAAAAATTATGAAGCTGTAAATATATGGCTACACTGAAGTTGTTGGCTGAACTTCCAATATATTTTTTTCCCTTTAGTTTGTATAGAGGGAATGGCCACAAGTAGAGAGAGATTTGAAGAAAATATTGAGAGGAGAAAGGGGAAGTAGTGACAAAGGTTTGAACTTCATTCTCAGGCATTGTCCTTTACATCTATACTCGTGTTCATATACATGGGAGACAACTGTTTTGGTTTTGAAAGGGTTTAAGAGGTGCTTAGCAGCATGTGTTCTTCTGTGAACGTCTCTAACACTTACATGCTACTTCATTATTTGGTTTTCTCTCCCTTGGGTGACAGTCAATTCTCCCAAGTAGCCAGTGATGGTACAACGGGAAATGGTCTCAAGCTGTGCCAGGGGAGGTCCAGGTGGGATATTAAGGAAAATTTCTGCACTGAAATGGTTTTCAAGCCCTGGCACAGGTTGCCCAGTGCAGTGGTGGAGTCACTATCCCTGGAGGGATCTCAGAGACAATTAGATGAGGTGTTCAGGGACACAGTTTAGTGGTGTATTTGGGAGTGCTGGATTGATGGTTGAACTCAATCAAGTAAGAGGTCTTTTCCAACCTACATGATCCTGTGATTCTAGGTTTCTGTGGTGCTGGCTGGTTTTCTGTATTTTGGATGTATGAATGTGTGAACAGAAAGACAAAGTCTGTGTTTCAAGCCTTCCATGGTAAATTTTGTCATCCACTGTCAGGCACAGTCTCCTTTATGTTGTGCCTTAAGTCATTTCAGGTGCCAGCACTGAAACCAGCAAGACAAATATAGACACTATTTCATCATAAATCCTGTGTACCTGTATGTAATGTTTCAAAAAGAAAAGCAGAGAGAAATTCTAAATTACAATAAAATCAAAGTATAGGTATATTGGTCCAAGGCAACTGAAATGCACACATGATGTGCTGAGTCACTTCTGTGCTGTGAAACTGGGAATATATCATAAAGTCCAGACTTGGGGACCACAGTAAATTGAAATGTGAAAGAAGATACTTCAGTTAAACACAATTTACTCATAGTTTAAGGAAGAATAGGAAATGTTTACTGAGAATGACATTTCTTTCTGTTTTCATAAAGGTGAGTGGGGGATGGGAAGCAGCACTGGACCCTCAGCCATTGCAAAAGGCTACACAATATAAAGGCCCTATTTTAGGTAACATGTTGTTAGTCTTCAATGACTAGTAGCGTAACAGCTGGTTTTGATGTAATTTCTTTTAACACCATTAGATTACAAGCCATTTATTGCATTCCTCTTCTCAAAGTGCTCCCTGGATACAGGCAGAGAGTCAAGAGGTCAGAGGTCTAAAGCCAGAAGCTAAAGGATTTGTCATCATTTAACAGGTCACTTGTTGCTAGGTATTCTGCAAACTGGACAGTGCAGGCAGTGTGATGCTTTATATTTCACATTTCCACAAGAGCAATTTAGTTGCCAGAACGAACGTTCTTACCTGCTATCACCAGTTTGTACCTGGGGGCCTGTGGGAGGAAGGGACGTGGCAAAATATGTTCAATTAGCATAGTGATTACAGTTGTTCAGACCTGCACTCAATATTCCAACATAAACCCCAAAACACAGTGAGTGATGGGTATGACAGAAGCAGGTAAGGCAGCCAGCTAGCTTCTCTGGGTCATCATAGCTGCAACACAAGTTGCACTCTTAGTTTCATGAGTGTGACTGGAAGAAGAGAATTGTTTATAATGCTGAACAGTTTCAGTGCTGCTACTTGTTGCATGATCACATTATGGTTTCTTTCTATAAATATGAAAAAATTTGACCTACACTGTCTGCAATTAGCAGATAATGAGACATGCCTGTAAGAAACACGTGGACATGTGAAGGCTGACTTCCAAAGGGTCTAAGAAAACAGGAAACTGGATGAATCGTCCCCAAAAGAAGAATGGAAAAATTTTTCCACCTTTGCAGCCAAGGGTTTCAAGTTCCAGCAGTGTGGTTTTTTATGAAGGAAATCCTTGCAAGGAAATCTTTGTTTTAGGAGGATAATAGTCAACAAATAAAGAACAGAAATATTTATATTTTTCAGTTCTTCATACAAATCACATGTATTATATATGAGAAAAGCTTTTTGATATCACCTCTAGTCCTAATAATTGTGATTATTTACACGTTCAAGCAAAAAGATGTTCATATTTTGCCTTTCTAATATCCCCAAAGAACATATTCAAGCAAAACAAAAAGCAGCATTCAAATACCTTGAAATACAGACAACAAATCGATCAAAACTTTCTGTTTTATTTGTTCCTTTGTTTTCAGTGTCATGGACATTGCAAGACAGTGAAACATAAGGTCAGGGACTTTCACAAGCTTGTTTTTCTCTAAGGAACTTAATAAATTAAGAAATTACTGAAACTGTTGGGAAGGGCAATTTGAGAGTTCACTCTGCCTTGAGACAATTGTTTTATTGAAGCTGAAATCTCCTGGTATCAGTTTGCTTCGTCTTATCCCAAATTCAGGTGAGCAATTGCAAGCTCTGGACTGGAGCTCCTTCCCAAGTTTCTCCTCTGTGTGCCAAAAACAGGACGGATATGGAGTAGATACTCCTTGATGAAGGGTTGCTGTGTTTTTCTATACCTCTGGAAGCAAGGGAAGAGCTAATGGGGGTAAAACTGCTCCAGCTGGGTGATGTTTTGTCACTGCAAGCCATGCATGTCATGTTTCTGCTTGGTTTTAAGGATGAAAAGTTTATATATGTCCTTTACACTCCTTGGGAGAAGATATCCATGATATTTTCTGTCTGCACAGCCTAGCTTTTGCAGGGGCTCTCAAGTAAGGCTGGATCACAATCAAGGAGGTGTTGCGGGAAAGCACTGACCTCAGCTGCGTGACTTGAAGGACAAACTCTGGCAACATTCTATGACTTGTTCCTCCAACTCCCAACTCCAGTAATGTGGTCAGCATATAACACCATTTTATCAGGCAAACAGTCATTCTCTGTGACCTAATGGGTCACTTATTTATTCATTTCACCATAGTATTAGGGCCAGAATGTCCTGTGCACCAAGTAAACAGATCAAACAGATCTCTTCTTCCCCTATCTCTAGGTCCCTAGGTGCCAGGCCATTTACTCCTCTCCTCACCAGCCCTGAAGATCCCATACCAGCCTGACAGTGTCATGGCCCCAGCACAGGTGAGGTGAGCACAACAGCACAAAGCACTGTCCAGAAAACAAGTTTGATTACAAACTCTGCATTACACTACTTAGAAGTTATGCTGTATTCTTTCAGCTTGTAGAAAACCTGTGCCATTCCTATCATAAATTCTCTGTTATAATAACCATATATTCTCTTCAGAAAATTAAGCTTTAATTGTAACTACAATTTAGTGTTGCCATTGTCAAGGAGCCCTAAGATCTGTCCTCTCAGTGTTGGGTGGCATTTATGAGCTGAGGCATCTTCTTTGTGTATTGTCCAGGGAAGGGGACAAGTGTAGTGGGAATTCACAAATAGTGGTTAAGTTGTCTCTAAGATTTCTGCCACTTTTATCATGCTCTGGTATATTTAAAGTCAGGAAAAAAAAGGGGGGGAAATCAACATTGACAACTCAGAATATGTTTCCATGTTCTTTCCATGTGAAGATATGTCTGTATTTCCATTTGAAAGACAGCTTTTGAAATGATAACAGAGCTCAGCTGCAAAATCTATGATTTGAAATGAAACCTGGTTTAAATATGTTTTTATATATTACATACTTCATATATATAATATTGTACATGCTATAAACATACTACTGGGATGTTATATTATCGGGATACTGAATTTGATTTTGTATATCAAATAGCTAGTGGTTACTAGTGTAAAAGTTTTGAGGGTTTGTATATCAACAAAATTTTTCTTAAATATGAAATTCTTTAATGAAAAAATCTTTACCTATCATTTTGAAAATATTATATCTTTGATATCTTTTTCATCTCCCCTCAAAAGATCTGTAGTTCAATTAAAGTCATACCCTGCAATAAGAATTTTTTATTGCATTTCATATGTATGATATAACATACTAAGGAATTTAAAAGCACAAACGCTATTATATAGGAAATATTTTCTTCTTTTTTGCATAAAATAAATTGTTTCAGGTGTTCTTTTGAAGTTCTTTTCTTTAAAGGTAACAGAGGCAGAAAAGGGACACACATTTAGTTATTTTCACTTTCTTACATGCATTTTTCACATAAAACTCTACTTTCTGAGAAAGTACAGGTGAAGAGATGCCCTTTTTCTGGATGAACTGTGCCTTTGTCTGCTTTACATCTTGAATAAATCACATCTTTCTTTTATATAATGCTGTCAAAGATGCCTCCCTTGATGATGAAGGTATTTGCCACTGATCCTTTCTAACTCATCCTAGAAGGTTCCTGAACAGTAATTTTCTAAACTCTAATTTTCACTGATGAAAAGGGACAAGGCAAGCTTTCCTAGAAGTTTGGGAGAATTCTGACAAAAACTGCTTAGTCTGAGATTCCCTTTAGCACATCTGTGTTGAAATGAATGAACAGGTTTTGGGGGAATGGAAGAGGAAAGAGAAGGGACGGAAAGGGACATTTACCTTTCACAGTTGTTTGGCTGTCAGAACAATGAGTTCCGCATGCTGAAATGAATATCCAAAGGCAAGATACCATAAAATGAACAGAATAGTTCCAAAGAAATTGCATTCTCAAGCCAATTGTCTATGAGGTAGCTCTTTCAGTTTATTTGACGAAGACCTCAGAGAGAGGGGTTTATTTGTGTATACTAGATCATATTTACCTATCAGGTTCAGTCAGATTTCAAAGGGACTGAAATTAACACAAGCTAAATTTAAGAAATTGAAACAAACAACAAGCTGAAAATTAAGGCAAGTCCCCACATCCTACAAAAAAGAAGCTGCTGTGAAGACAAGACAGTGAAAATACCTAAAACTGTGGATTTGTATTTATCAGTTCTATAATCGTAGCCTTGGGAAACTCTACTTCATGTGGCATTACAGTGTTCAAATATGTATAATTTTGATATTTTGAAATTTGTTTTTTATTATGCCTTTTTTAAAAAAGGAGGGTTTGGGGGGGGGGGGTTATTTTTTAAAGTGAAAGACGCATCTGCGACTTCTACTGAAGATTATTTGCCAACTGATTTGAGCTTTATTACTCCTGTTAAAATGTAATCACTCTATTCAGAATCAATATCTTCAAACATACCTGAAAAATCAAGAAATTTTCAACTTAAACCTGGAAAGTTGTGTACTCTGAAGTGCCCAGGCATGTCTGGGTGAGCCCTTATGGCTCATGTGGTTTTAAACACATTGGTAATTTTAATTCTTTTTTTTCCTTCCTTTTTTTTTTTTCTTGCTTGCCAGTCTATGAATCTGTGTTTGGGTTGTAAAGACGTGCTGACCAGTGCTGGAACTGGTAGTACTTACTTTTGTGTGTGTTCCACTCTCAGGACAATTGGGAGAGGGACAATTAAGGGTAGCAGCCAAGTTTGGGCATTTAACAGAGCCTCCCTGAAGGAAGCTGTTCCTCCTGTTACGTCTGTCACTTACAGTCAAAGCAGTCTGTGCATCCACCAACCGTCAGCTTTAATCAGTGTCCATCATGCCTGGAGCCAACAATCTCCAGGATGAAAAAAGAAACTTGGTTGCTGCCATGGCTCTTTGTTTCTTTCATATGTGCAGGACATGATTCCTCAGGATTAGCCAACAATTATGTTCTTTGAATTGATCAATTCAGTCAATTTACTGTGCAAAGTAAATTGATCCTCACAAACAAAGAGATCTGCCAGTGGGGAGGTACCTGAGAAAGCAGCATGCCTGTTTAAACAGTGCTGTCCTTGCCATAGTGTGGAGTGGCTCAGCGCCATATGGTGCCACTATGATTTTATTAACTGATGGATTATCTCATCTCAGCATCTGGGATCCCCAGTTTCCAGCTGTGAGAATGATTGCTGAGCTAACTACAGCTTCAGTCTTGGAAGATATTTCTTCCATTTAACAGAGTCAAAAAAAAAAAGAAAATTGCCCCCTTTGTAAATGCTAATCTCGCTACTCCTTCGAAGACCCAACATAGCAATTTATTCCTCACAAAGTCTTAAAATTGGTATAATACACATCAAATGCAACTAATTAGCAATTTCTTTGAAGGCTCCATCACTTATTAAGGGTCTCCTTTTCCATATGTTCATTATGCCCCACTTCACCCTTTAATTACAAAGCAGAACTTTCTACTAATTGTGAGAAGGTACATTGTACTCAGTACGTGTAATAAATACTACACCTTCTGAGTCCTAATTTAGTGTCAGATAGAAAGCAGTCAGATAGGCATAAAGCCTTAAGGGCACTGTCTGCTTCTTAGACATGTTCATTTTTATTCCTGCTGGCAATGTTTCTTAAGGGACTGCCCCATGAAAATAGCATTTCTTTAGAAAAGGCAAATCGCATGTCCATGTGACGTTATACCATCACTGGTGATGCGAATATGGTTTTCCCACTGCTACTGAATTAGGTCTCACTACAAGCAATTTAATTCTTGATACTTTCTAGTGGGAAGATATCAATAAATCTTAAAGTGGGCTGTCTGCTATGAATCGGAAAATTTGATCTGTCTAAATTGGCCAGTGTTGACTCAGTCCATGATTATTTTTTTAACCTTGCCCAAGTCATTACTGATTGTATTATGGGTCTTCAGTTCTTAAAAACCTAACACTATGCTACTGGTGTGTGCCTTCTCTCATACCAGAATTGCAGTATGAAGATGCAAAAGAAGCCAGGAAGAAAAACTCCCAAACTAAGTCAAAGGCATACAAAAATTTTCACCTTTTTCTTGTTGAAAACATTAAAATATCCTCCTTGTTTCCCTACACCAGGTAAATGAAACCTTAACCTTAATAAGTAATTTGTCTTTATGCATGGCATAAATATAACTGAAAATGGATAAATTAATGGCCAAGTTCTAAAGCAGATTTAATTAGTAGGATATTTATTTTCACGTGATCATTGTAGGCAACCTTGAGTTGGTCTAGTTTATTATCTTTTGCAAAACACACAGCATCTAAAGCCTCATTCAAAGTGAATAAATTTTTAGAATGCAGATTAGAACAAATAAAAGCTCCAGATTCTTGCTGAAAAACATGTCTTAATGTCTCTTTCATTGCTTAAAAGATGAACGTGCTTATTTTGTGCTGACCTAGAAGAAAATTATACTTGCAGAGAATATGTATGGATGAAAATTTTATTGAGGGAAAGAAATTCTGATTCTCTTGGTCATTCCTGTGCAAAGAAAGCAGAGCTTGTCTGAAGCCAGGAGGTAAAATTCATTCAAAGATTTAACATTTTAACTTGGCTTTGTTGGATCTTAATTTTAATCAAGATTTTCCCACCAGTACTTAGTAAATAAAAATAAATAACCTTATCTTTTAAAAGGAATGCTAAAGGAAACACTGTCTCGTTTCACTTCATATTGCAGCATTAAAAATAATTGGATCAGACATTAAAACAGGTTAAAATAGCTGCTAACACACATGTGTGCTGTCTGCCAGCAAGTTCCAGGTTTAAAAATCCACTGAACAGACATACTTGCCAAATTTGTTGTAGCACCAAGAGCTTTGATCTATTTGTATTTTAGACATTATGCAATGTAAGTGCAAGGCCTCATTTCATGACACCTAGAGAATGACTTTCAGTTTGGGATAACCTACACCTTATGGTGCCTCAGCAGCACCATCAGAGGAGGCTTGCATTGAACTGCACACACCACCATGAGGTGGGATGGCACCCAGATTATTCTAACTGGCTCATCTGTCTGCTAAACCACAGAATCAGCACATATTTATTTACACAATCTTTACAAAAACATCACACTAACAGTAAGATTTACCTACATATGTGTAAATAGGATTCAATATTTGTACCAGAGATATGTTATGACCTGTGGATAGGGTGTGACCATGGTCAGAGAGAGAGCTGCCCCATCCCAGTGGCAGCCTCCATCTAGCCTTCGGTCTCAGTGTCTGAAGCAACAACTATAGACATTCTGTAAGACCTACACAGAATGGACCTGCTCACACAGATATCTGCTGGGCAATGGAGGATTTTACTGGACACCCCCTTAAGAGGAAATCTGGAAAATTATTTTTTCCATGTTGTTGAAATATCTCTTTGCTAGAATTTCCAGAATAAAGGGTTTTGATTTCAATTGATTTCTTCTAATTGTGCTCTAATGCACAGTTTTGGAAATAATTTTGAAATGTAATGAAATTATTTCCTATTCCTCAGAACCCTTTGTTTCTTTTTTAACCAAATCAAGTAATCTACAAAGTCCATTTTTAGCACTTCAGGCCGTAAAAGTATGTTGTGATGCCAGGAACAATTTTTCAAACTGTCTTCAAACCCCAAAACAACAAAAACTCCCCAAAACCAAAGATTAAAGCAAATTTAAAAGAAGGTAATTGTCCTGGATGAGTGCCTGAAGAAAAACAGTCCTTCATATGACAAGTAGGTATGTAATAAGAGCTTATGAATGAACAGAAGAAATAAGGAGCTCCTTTAATGTATATATATTTATATATATACACACATATGCCCCTATATACGTTTACATATATGTTTCTATATATATGTATATGTTTTTAAGTCTCTGTATATATCTACATGTACATATATATAAATAATATTATAATTTAACATATTGAATTTGAGAGGGGAAAATATAGCATAGCATTCTTTTGAGCATTGAAGCCTGACAGTGCTGTATTTTCTTTGAAGTTCAGTCATGTTTCAAAGGATTAAAGCATTTTTCACTTGTAGAAAACCCAACCAATATGTATCTCTAGGCTGGCACTTCACATAATATGTCATGTCTGTGTCTGACATGTTTTGGGATGGTCCAACATCTCCAGCCTCAAAAATCACATTTTAAATTGGGAACTGACAGACCCATACAGCCCTGCAAGTGTTGAGGTTATCATGAAGAAATGTAATTAAGTTGTTCGTGTCAAGTAGAGGGTTGGCCAATCACTGGGTGCTCATCCTATGTGTAAGCACCTCTATCATTAGCTATTAACTTCATTGTCTTTAGGGTTTTTTTTTTCAGCGTAGAGTATCGTGTTAGAGTATCATGCTGATCAAACTACTACTCTTTTTCCTTTTAATAAGGAGTGCATCATCATTCTGTTCTTAACTTAGGCATCTCAAAAGTATTCTTAAAATATCAAATCCTCTGTCAACTGCAATGAACATGATAATAATGCTATTTTCCCTTCTAACACAAGATCAAAGCTCCAGAAGAGGTGACGTATATCTTGGATATTCAGACTCAAGCATGTAGCTTAATAGATTGGAGAGATGTTTTGTTCCTGATTTTGTAGCATAAAAAATGCTTTTAAAGAAAGTGTCCAGTTACATGGAAGTATTTAAGTGCTACCCTAAATTCATGTATATTGAGTGTTTTGTTAAAGTGTGTGGGATTTTCCCCTCATACACTGACATTTATTTTAATACAGAAGCTTAGCATGGAGCCATGGTTCAGATCTGCAGGAACATCAAAAATACAGGAGAATTGTCAAACCAGCCCTCTTCATCCTGGCTTTTTAAATGTACGGGAAGGAATTAAGACTTCCTTTCTTACCCTTCTTTAAATTTTAACTGTCTTGCACACATCTAGGGGAAACTCTAACCTTAGGCTATTGGCAGTCACTGAGTGATTTCCTCTCTCTTTCTTTCTCCTCTTCCCTTGTTCCATAAACACACTTTATCTCTTTCATTGCAAAAAGCCCAGACCAGTATCTACCATCAATGCATAAGAAGGCTTATAGTATGGATTTGTGCTTCCAAATGCTCTGTTGTCCTGTCCTGGGAGAACATGCAGTACCCTAATATTCACTGCAAGAACTTCTACTCCTGACCAGCTATTGTCAATATGATAATAATTTTTTCTCCCAAGCTGCAAAAGCTTGGATCGTTGAGTCACTGTCTCCCACAAGGGCTGCAAGCTGGATTCTTTCTCTTATTTAAGAATATCTCATCACCAGAAGTGACAAAAGTATCACCTGAACTCTTCCTCTGAAGGTTGTATTAGTACAGGAGACAGTCCTTGGGCAGCCATTGGAATTGAGAGCTGTTTTAAATCAACAAACTAGCAAGCAACAGAAAAAAAAGGTAGTCATGACAGAAGAATGGGCTGTGCCTTCTATAGTAAAATTCTTAGTTGGAATTTAAAACTTTTTTGAGGGCAATGGTCTGAAGAAATACAGCATTTTTAATTGGTGTAACAGGAAGGAGAAGGGAACACTTCTCACTGTGCTAATTGAAAAAGCAAACTCACTGATTTTCCACACTGAATTGGTCAAGAGTTTTCTTTCATGCTTTAGTTCATTTAAACATGGCACATCTGTGGCTCCAGTGTATTGCACACAGATGGCATGCTTTTTTGTTAAAGTGCCTGACAACAGCATTGCTTACTTGTCAGCCTGGATAACATCAGATAACACGAAGAAACTGCTTACATTAGGCTTAATGGAAGTTTCATTCATTACATCCCTTCATCCTTTCCCTTTATCTGACTTTTGTTAGAGTCTTAGTACTCCTCTCATTTACAGGATGCCCTGGGCACAGAAAAGCTGCCTCAGACAAATGTCACATTACCTTCTTTCCCTGGTGTGCAGCTCCCTGTGAAAGCTTCAGGATGTGACTCAAAAATGGGGGAAGAAAAGCAGGTGGGCAGGAGGGAATGACAGAAGCCTGTTCATATTAAGTGCAGATCATTAAAGTGAGTCTCCAGTGAATATGGCCCCTACACAAGGGTGAAAACACAGAGAATTAATGCCAATCGCCTCAGCAATGACAGAGAAACAACAAGCCACCTTCCCACACTGCCCTTGATCTTGCCTTCCAGAGTCATTTCATCACACACAGTGCCATGTACAAAGCAACCTTGCCCCAGGCCCTGTAGTGGCTGCGTGTGGGTACAACTACATTAAACCCTGAACATCATTTTTCACAGAGCAGGGTGATAAGAGTCAAGTCCTTGTGTCTGTTTTCTTGCTCTCAAGACTCATCTTAATTCAAGAAACTGAATTAAGGCAAGAAAAAGAGGCTGGGCTCTGGAAATGATGACCTGAGTCCAATCAAGGCCTGGAGGAGTTTGCACATCTTCCATCTGGACATCAGTTAAATGGTGTGGTGACACACACAGCCTAGACCATTTCATGAGACTGGATTGAAGGAACAGGCCTAAAGTTGTTTTTACTACTAATATTCAAATGGACAATTTTATACTTGAAGACTAACAACTCTTAGATGTTTTGTCCCTATTTGTCCAATGGGCAGATCTGTAAAGAGACATTGCCAGGTCTGCCATGGCTTCAGACAAATGGAATAGGAAAAGCAGCTCAATAAACTGCATGGGACCTATCTGAGGGTGTGCAGTGGTCTATGAAGTTGCCATGATATGCTGGGGTTTGATGTCCAAAAAATGTGAGAATGCCATTTTCATAACTGTTCCTCTCTTGCGTTTCTCTCTTTTCACATTGAGCTGGTTCCAGCCACCCTTACCAAGGTTTAGTACAGTGGCATGGTTTTTCAGTTCATCTTCCTGTGCACCAGGAGGTGCAAGAACAGTTCATAACCTAAGCACACAGCTTTCTGTCTCCTATCTTAAATTTTTGTGCAAACTTTGAGTTCCCATCATTTTTCAGGACTAAAGTAGCGTTAAGGTTAGAAGAGCATTCAGGATGATTTGGTATGCAATTTCTGAATAGATATGGCATGAAAAGAAGTTGGTAATTTAATTTAATTTTGTCCTTTCTTTAATTTTAAACCCACTATAACATGCTTTATGTACCATTTCATCTTGCAGACTAGTTGAACTTTCCCAGGCTCCTGTGAACCATCCCTTCTCTCTTCACTATACCAATAAATGACCATCATTTCATTAGGTGTTTCACAACCTATGGCACCAGAAGTAGTGGTATTAATAATAACTGGGACTTTGAGTTAAAGGATTGGTGAAAACAAATCTTAATTAAATTTATCAATAGAATTTTGAATGTAAATTGCATTTTACATATAGAACTGTAAAACATCCCTGATTTTAAGATGCCTTTTGTGGGAAAAAGCGGAGGAAAGTATAACTATTTTGAACAGTCAAGATTTTCAGCCCCCAGAGCATGAGGGCAATGGGATCTTCACCACCACTGTGTCCAAAGCCAGGTCTTTGGGCTTGAAAATAGGACAAAGTAATTTTTCAAACTCACAGTGGAAATATGGGCAAGATTTGCTCTTCTCTCTAGGTCTATAAAAAGAAAATACTATTTCAAATTCTATCTGAGACTTCAGAAGCAGGCTTAATCTGACTCTGCATCCAGAACATGTCTCTCTGATGAAGAGGAATTTGCTGCTTCCACAGAATGGGAATGTGTGGGATGGTGGAGGACTGTTCAGTAGCTGGTCCTTGTGGACTTTCAAGGGTGAATTCAGGCTAGGAAGATTATTAATTCTAAAAAAAAGTTATTGAAAAGTAAATACAAAAATGAGCATAGACTTTCCTCTGAATCCTAATGTCTTTATCCTTGGGGATTTTGATTCCATTACAAATATTAGCAATGATCAAGGGCATTTTATTTTAAGGGCAAGTCTAATTGGAAAGAAGTTAATTCGACAAAAGTGGGAATCAGCTGAAGAAATTAAAATTGATGTGAAGTATGCAGTGGAAGTGTCAGGTCCTTTAGGATTATTCCCATACATGAATCAAAATCTCAAGGGACCTCTTGTATCTTTGAACCCCAAATCTGCTCTTTCCTCTTATTCTTCTGAGTCCTCCTAGTCCTTCCTCTGCACTTTTTGCCTTTGATATTCTTGCAGAATTTCCTCTCCCCTTCCTAGCATGCTTTTTTGAAGACGCAAAATGCTGTTACCTATCTAGACAGCCAAGAAAAGCTGGGAGACATGATTCTGTTGGTTATTCTAGCTGCCTCTTTCTGAAGTCCACTTTGTCTACTTTCACTGCCTCTGACATCAGGGAGACTGAGGCAGATGGTGAATTCTGGCTTTTTAATAACCAATATATGTGCATTGCAAACCAAACCTCAACTCAAAGTCACAGAGTGACATCCAAAGAGATTTCCTTAAGAAAACCTCAGCAATGGAAAAACAAAACAAAAAAAAATAGGAGATTAGACTCCTTTTTTAGAATTAGGATGTTTTACTTCTGTTCTTCAGCTGTTGAACTGATGCATCTCCAGTGGGAAAAGAAATGAAAAAGGCAATATGGCAATGCAGATGAAGTAGACAATGGCCAAGAGCGTGACATGAGGAGATGAGATTAACCTCAAAAGTTTTTCTTACCTGGTTCCGTAAAAGATAAACCTCACATTTTCACAGGGTATGAGCATGCACCCCTATCTGCACATGTATGTCTGTTCATAGTATCCACTGGGTCAATTTCAGTGAAATTGCAGACTGCATTGTCTGAAGATATTATACTCCTACAAGGTTTATCAGAAAACATTCTGAAGTTCAGCAAGTCCAAGTGCAAGTTTGTGTCCCTAGATCAGGGCAATCCCAAGGACAAATACAGGCTGGGAGAAGAATGAATTGAGAGCAGCCCCGATGAGAAGGACTTGGAAGTGCTGCAGGATGAGAAGCTCAATATGTGCACTCCCAAACCAAAAAGCCTTTGTCCTGGGCTCCAGCAAAAAGAAGCATGACCAGAGCAGGCCAAGGGAGGGGATTCTGGCCTTCTACTCCTCTCTCATGTGACCCGACCTGCATACTGGGTCCAGCTATGTGGTTCCCAGCATAAGAAGAACACAGAGTTGTTGGTGCAGGTCTAGAGGAGTCCATGAAGATCTTCATAGAGCTGAAACACTCTCTCCTATAAGGAAAGGCAGAAAGGGGTTGTGCAGCCTGGAGAAAAGAAGGCTCTGAGGAGACATTAGAACAGTTTCCAGTACAAAAAGGAGCTACAGGAAAGCTGGAGAGGGACATGGGCTACAAGGGATGGAGTGACAGGATAAGAGGGAATGTTTTCAAGATGAATGAAGGCAGGGTTATATTAGATGTTAGAAAGAAATTCTTTGTGGTGGTGTTGAGGCACTGGCAGAGGTACTCAAAGAGTCTGTGGATGCCCCATCCCTAGAGGTGTTCAAGGGCAAGTTGGATGGGGTCTTGAGCAACCTGGTCTAGTGGAAGGTGTCCCTGCCCATGGGAGTGGGGTTGGACTAGGTCATCTTTAGGGTGCCTTCCGACCCAAACTGTCCTATGATTCAGTGATACTGTGATAAAACAAGGTGTTCCAATCTGCTTGGCTTGCTGTGACTTTGCTCTGTGTTGGATTCAGGTGATTCCCACTGGCCACTTTGTCTAACTGTGCACAGCAGATTTCACATTCATGACAAACACATGGGCAGAAGAGCAAGGTCCTGCCAGCATACCTATCGAAGTACAGTCTGTGCACAGCATGGGTCAGCTCTGCTTCCCAGTGCTGAAGAGAAAATAGCTGTATGCTCTGTAGTAAAATCAAGGACATAAAGGCAACTCAGTGTTCTTGCCCTCAGTAAAAAGCTCCATAATACTGAAACCATTTGGAGATTACTTTGAGTACATGGAGATGTTAGCAGTTCCTGTAATTGTGCTACCAGAAATGTGACACTTCAAGATATCACAGGAGGATGTCTGCTGTATAAAAACTGAAAGGAGTTACATCATAGCTATTTATCTGCTAATGTATCTGGTTACAAAAATACATAAAATTTAAAATAACAGCATGAGTAAAATGAAGGACTTAAACCACATTTCAACATATATTGCATGGACTTGGTTAGTTAAAAAAAACTAATGTGAAACAAAGACACTTCCAATAAAATCATGTAAGCTACAAACGGAATAATAGCAGGGTGTGGATTTAATTTAACTTTATTGTCATATTTGAAAGTAAGAGTAAAATGTTTCAAAATAGCCTCTATAATGAGGAATAACTAAGAGTAGCCAAGAAATTCAGTCTTATTCAGAGGTCACAGTTATAAAAAATTTGTCAAACCTGGCACAGCCTGGGAGGTTATGAACTTGGGAAAGACCTTTATTAATAAGCTTGGTCCTAAGACTCCAGATTACAGATAAAAAAGGAAGAAGACACCACTTGATAATGAAAATAATACTTCCTAAGAACAAAACTCTGCATGTTAAGCTAAAATGTTAGTATTGGCAGTACAAGAATGTCTGGAGAAGTTAATGATACAGAAGTTCATGGTCAAATTCTTTTTTTAACTGATCAAGATGTCAAAGTCTTGGTTTTCTTACATGACATGGACCAAAGAATGGGGGACCGAGGTCTGAAATTTCACTTCATAGATGTAACATTAATTTTGATTCAGCAAAACGTTTCCAAGACATAAGTACATATTTAAAAGAATGCTTATGTCAGCCTGCACACAATAAGCAGATTTCTTAAGAATGTGCTTGAATTTAGTTACCCAAATCAAAATCACTGGCACTCTTCATATCCTTGATGTTTGTATTAATTCAGGAATCTTATCATAGAACTGACAAGAAAACATCTTGGGAACCAAATTTCATTCTGCTGACTCTGTCTATGTCTAGGTTACACTGAATGGGACAAGGGACAGATTTCAGAAAACTAAACACAATAAAAAGTAGCCAGCTCCTTCTGGGAAGGTAATATTTTAATTGTGGGCCTGCATTTGTTAAAGCTTTAGTACTTCTCCTTAACTCAGGCATACCACAAGGTTTGAGGTATTGTAGGAATCTTTAAAACATGGAATGCTGCGGATTGAGATCGTATAACTGAGGAGAGAAATATTAGGAGCAAGTATGTCCCCAGGGAATGTTATCCTTCTAGATAGCAGGACAAGTCACAAAGAAGTGAGCTTGATCTTACAGGTGTCTCTTAGTGGAATAAAAAATTACAGGTAGTGTTTTCTATTTCAAAAGTATCTGTTCTGTAGGTGTTATTTTAAGTAATACATCTCCAAGGAGGATAGAAAAGTAATGGGCTACCAGTTAATCTAGAAAAATCACCAAATCTTATATTTAAAATTTTGGTCCCATGAAATAAGTAGGCTAGAACCCCACTTGCCATGACTATCTAGACATTAGTCAGCCCTGTAGAAAACATTTCCAAAGGTAACTGCAAAGGAAAGATATTACACAGAGAGATTATCCGGGGAATTTTGCCAGGTCAGGAGTCATTTACTCATATGTAAAATACTCCTTAAATGGGTCTGAGGGTGGGGGATCTTATTTTTACTTTCCAAAGGAATACACTTTCAGCCCTGTGTCAACCTCTACCACCTGTTCATAACTGATTCAGCTGAAGGTTTTGCTATGTTTCAGCACACAGATCATTTTGATGGTAAAGGGTCTCTAATATATTACTTTACCTATTTATATCATCTGTCAGATTCACAGTCAGATGTGTTATGTCTGGATAAAGAATTATATTGTTAAAAACATATTTTCATAACAATTTAGGGATATGATTCAAAATTTGTAACAAAATATTAATGTATTATTGTTAATTCATCTGCCACCCCTTATGTTTTTCCACTATGAATCTCAAGATAACCCAGGCAAAAAGCAGAGTGCAACAACAATTTTTGTAGGGAGTTTATCCCATTGATACAGAATATGAAAACTGAAAAGTCATAGGGAATTAAAAAAAAAGAGGAAGTAGTGAGATGGCGGTTAAAGGTGTTAGAGTGGTATCAAGATCATGTGAAAGGCAGCTAAGGTGAGAGATTAATTATGGTCTTCAGAGAACAAGGTATTCCTGTTTATGATGCTCTGGCAATGTATCTTCAAATAATATTTATCACGCTTGTTTTCATATTGAAGGAGGGGGTAAAAAGGAGCCATCTGTATTTGTACACTTCTTCGCTCACATAAACACATCCCAAGCATGTTCTTCTACACGATCTGGACCCCTCTCCACAACAAATGTTTACATAAATGTGGCAAAAAATGTTGCTTTTGGTCTGTGCTGTGTACCGTAGCTGACTATGATAATGAGGGGGGAAAATATATGAGCTAGAAATCATAGAATTGTTTGTGTTGGAAAAGACCTTTAAGATCATTAAATCCAAATGTTAACTTAGCCAACTTATTACAATGGCATATTCTGCAATTAAAGACTTGAGTGCAATGGGCATAGTAGTACTGTACATACACTCTCAAATTGTACCACAATAAAATCCTTTGGGAAAATTTAAATAATGAAACAAATTACTCTTAAGTTAAATGATATCCTTTATAACTCAATTCTTATTTTAGAAACATTTAATAATATTAAATTACCTAAATGGCTAGGGAGGGTTATGCTTATAATTGCTAGCAGAATCACTCCAAAAATGGAACACCCAAATGAGTCCACTCCAATTCTGGTCCACTCACTCACATATTGTCAGTACTCTGAAAAAGTTCGCTTTAAATATGTGAGAGTTGAGTGCACTTGACATTGCTTCTAGTTTGAACACCTGAGGTGACCTCCAAATCTCTCTAAAATTTATGTAAAAATGTCTTATAAATTTAGTGATATGTGGAAGCCACACATTTGTGCCTTCTCTGTTGCCACTTCTTCCTATGAAAAGCTCCAGTAGACCATTGCAAAACATAAATCTGTTGTGGCGGGTGGTTGCTATTTTGAATTTTTAGAGGATGAAAACCTGTCATTAACAATACATATAGTGCAGTCTGTTCATCTTTTGGGGGGTAGTTCATATGCTTAAATTTTAAATTTTCTGTAATGTGCTTCAACTCTCTTAACTACTTGTAACAAAAGTATAGTAGCATAGGCAGTGACTCTATTTCACTACCACAGGACGTAAAGTATCTATTGTGTCTGAGAGGGCTAACAGGCTTGTGTCAGTGAATTAAAATCAAGATGCTAAAGCTGCTGCTGCTTTCCATGTTTGATTCATCTTTCAAAAGGATGGACGATCAACTCAGAATTAACTGTTCTACTCACAAATCAGTTCCCAACATATTAGTTTTCTGCTTGGCACACTAATGTGAACAAATTCAGATTTTATTTCTTTCTTAATAAACTATGATGAAAGCAGTGTCAGTTTAGGAGCTGATTCATGAATGGACTGGATAGTTTTGCCATTGCAGGATTAAAATATCACAGCAGACAGAGAGCAAATACCTAAGAGACAGGTATCTAATCCACTGAGTAATTTTCACTGGTTTCATTGACTCCTACATCCACTTTTGTAAGCATCATGTTTGTCTGTGAATTTCAGTCCAGTTTATTATCCTTTTTACATCAGTTTCCACAGCATTTCTCTGCGACAGCTAACGAAAGGCGCCATTCAACAAAGCACTTCGAATCATACTTGGAGTTAATGTTAATAGCTTGTCACGTTCCCACCTATTTATCCAAGGTTTACCTAGTTCATTTAACACCACAACATTTAACAGCTTTACTAGATGTAAAGACAAACCCCTAGTTGACATAAAATTCAGCAAGATTTTGAATAAGTTCTTGCTCTACCACACTTTGAAATGCCACACCTTGGCATGGAAAACCAACAAAATAAGAGACAACAGAGCCTTGCATGAGCACCTTTGGTTCCTCTTCTCCCATTACACACAGACACTGGGTCAGAGCAACCTCCCCATGTGTAGCTGCCACCAGCATGAAAAGAAACAGTGGGATATATCTCATACTCTTTGGGGTTCTCCTTCATTGCCATATGGCAATAATAAATAATTCTTTTTCTTAAGGCTTGTTTGTCTGAGTAATTTCCCTCCTTTCTATCCGTCTTCCTCTCTCGTCATGTTCATTTTGTCTGCTATTGGCAGAATTCTGAGTTGCCCTGCTTTGTTCTTTGTGTCTCAAGAAATGAGATCATCCTGTGCTTGACCTAGGAGGATGCAATAGATGTGAAATCTGAAGTAGTCACAAAACTTTAGAGATATTTTTGTGGTAAGAGAGATGTGCACTTAATCATTTCTCCATGCCAGGATAATATGGAGCACCACATCTCTCTCTGGCAGAATTACACAATGTCTTGGTCCATCATTATTTTACGTGATAAAGAGGCAAACTTTCTGCTGAGGTCTTTACTGCTGTTGGGTTGTGTGCATTCTGCAGCAGCAATTCCTATAATCATACTATGAAATACCAGGTGCACAAGGCAATGAGCTATTTTCCTCACAATGCTGTAACATCACTCAGCATTAAAGAACCTATCTTTAGAAGGGATGATCAGATTAGTGTCCAGAAAACAAGGAAAAAAACCCAAACAAACAAAAACATTTAAAATCCAGAGCAAGATTTAATAAATTACGATGCAGACAGTGTTTTAGCTAAGATTTGTGAGAAAGCCAGTGACATTAACTTGAGCTGAGACCTTCTGTCAGAATCAACTGATGGAGCAGGAAGAATCTGATGAGGAATTGTTGGCATAACAATTAAAACTGGTACTGTATACTCAAAAAAAAAAGATGTCAGAGAAATCTGGAAGATATAGAAGTGTTCAGACCTTGACTCGGAACATTTTTAATTAATTCCCTTAACCTTCTGACTTCTAGTGTTAGTTTCATTTTCTATCAGTGCTTCTAAAATCTACCATTTACAAGGCACATAATACCAACATGTGAAAGAACTCTTCTTATGAAAATGGAGGAAGCTGCAGCTAGCACACATCTCCATCACTTGATCAAAACAACTGTGTTCAGGTCCCTAGAAATCTGCCACTGGCAGGGTAGCTTCCATCACTCTTTTTCTGCCTTACAAACAGTATTTGGGATATATATATCAAAGAGTTGAAAAGTAACTGAGTATTAACAGCTATTTTAAAGATCAGATTGCCTTTTTTTTTTCTGATTTTCAGCTGTTCCTTAATGAAACTGGCGACATTTTTTCTAGTTGAGGAGAGTTGAAGTATCAGGTATATTTCATTGAGGAGCCTGAATAAACTGCAACATAGTAATTAAATTCCTGGAACCAGCAATGAAAAATGTTTCTTTCTCACTGCTTAATGAGAAGACAGGCCTGGGTCTTTCTCTCAAATTTGTCATAAAGGGTTTCAGTGACTAGTTAACTGTGAATCTTTCGATCTTCTGATTTTCTTAGGTAATGGCCCTGTCATCATACCAAAGCACTTCCTATTGCAGTAAGTAGAGAAGCACAGCTCTCTGGAGATATCCTTAGGGTAAAGTGTGTATGAAAAAGGCAGAGATCTATAGTGTCTAGCCTATTTAGGGTTGTTCTCCACTAGGAATACAATTGTGTCATGGGACCCACTTACAACAGAGTTTCATTGTAGAGTGCAGCTGGTAACCTTAACATTTAAGCCTTGCTGTGGAACACAGTTATAGACCCATGAACACTGGAGAATAGGACTCTATTGTATTTGGGTCAGGGGATAACTATGTTGTAACTCCACCACTTGTTGCAGCTGTGATTTTACCATAGACAAGCCTTCTGAAGCCCAGTTTTGTGTTATATGTCTCGTTCACTAATAATAATTGCTCCTGCTGCTGCTGTGGGAAGGGAACCGCCTGCAATGACCTTTTCTTTTGTAAAACAATCCCTTTAGCACCAATAGTAGTAATTCTGGGAAACTCTAATGCAGACTAATAATATCGTTTTACTGCATATAGGTAAACAATATTTTTTTGCATAAAAAATTTCTAAATTTGTGCATGATAGTAAAGACCAAGTCTGCAAAGGAGAGGTGTTGCTATCAGGAAGTGTCTAATTCTGGACTTTTTTCTGGTGATGTAGAAGTCAAGACTGTTAAAGAGCCTGCTTTAACTTTTGCTGCTGACATAACCTTGATAGTGGCATGTGAAGATATGCACCCTCCAGATTGTTACCTTAACATCATTGCCTGTGTTAGGTGATAAACCCAACAAGAAATATGATTTGTTTACATGCTGCTTGTGAAATCTATTGGCTGATATTTTAGGTGTGAGAGATGGTAATGTGTTTGCCTTTTGGAATGGTGCAGGTGATGAACTAATCTAAGTCTCACCTGCATTTCAAAAGCTCATGAGGGACACAGGAACATGCCCTAAGAGCTGCACCCTTACAAATGCATGTGTAATGCTTCCCTCTTTTCTGCTCTAGTGATGGAGTATAAGGCTCCTAGTCCCACATCGATGCTGTCCAAGCAATGAAGCAGCCTGGGAGGAGCAAGGAGATCTCTGCAGAAACATCTTCACAGTTACAACAAGGGTCTTGTACCTTAAGCTACCATACACTCCCTACCCTATAGTCTACAGGGGATAGCTCACAGCTCTGCTGTGCAGCAGTTCCTTACCGACCCTACCAGATCTTTAGCCAGAGGTGATAATTTCCCTTTGGACAATGTTCCCTTTGAAGTATCTTCTCAAAAGACAAACTCTTAGCCATTCCATCCCCTTGGGCTCAAACCCAGCCACCCCAAGAAGGGATGAATTGACTGTGCTAGGACAAAGCAGACAGGACGAGCTGAAACACATTTGCTTTTAAATCTTTGCAGTGCTAATTGAAACAAGGATATCTCCTTTAAAGCACAGTACAGCTTCCTGAGAAAAGCTCTCTGTAGACCTGGAGGGCACAGTATCAGCCCCACACTGTGGTAGAAGTATAGCCTCATTTTTATTGCTGTGCCTTCCCACAGGGGATGGAGGTAGAGCTCGTTGGGAAGGTACACTGTTTTGAGTTGCTGTCTCAGCTGACTTCACTGCTTTCATCTGCAGGATGGTGATACAGATCCTAGGGCTGGAACCATATCCTGCCCATCTTTCCCCTTCTCCAAATTTATGCACCAGTTCTGGATTTCAGCGTTATCCTAGTAAAACCAATCACAGCAACGGTTGAGCCTGAGGGGATACACAGCTCTGCCCATAGCTACAGTCATGTAGTTTTCAGGCAATTACTGCTGTCAGACCCAGTGCTGACTGGCTTCTCACAACTCCTTCTGCTAGAGAACTAGGCAATAAGGGAAAGGCATGTTGCAGAAGATAGTTGGATTTGCTGATTCATCCTAGTTCTTACCAGTATAATTTGCTTTCTGTCTTTTTTTTCTTCCCCTTTTACAACTTGTTACTAAAGTTTAAAGTATTTCCTTGCAAAACAGTGGAATAGCATCTCCAATATCAAAACTTCCCCTTGTGGAAAAAAAAATCAGTCCTGGTATATTTTATTGATTTCTTTTGTTCAGGAAAATAAATTCAACTTTTGCCAAAGGCAAAAAGTAGAGTGAACAGTTCTAAAGTATTCAAAATATAATCAGCTTGGCTTTTCAGCTAGAATTCCTGTTCTTGTGATAATTTTCTTCCAAGCAGCAAAGTATAGTTTCCCTTTGTCCAGTCTCTCACCTCACAGAACTTTTCTCTTCTGAAACATGGCTAAAAAGCAACCTGCAAAGAAGTGTCCTGGGAACTGAAACTGGCTGTTTGAACTTCCATTGTCTTTAGCAAGTACAGTGAGTAAATTCTTATTTTATTGAGTACAAAGCATCTTTATGGGTGAAAAATTGTCTCCATTCACAGTAAGAAAAAGAAGACACTCAACATACATTTAACTTTGTTGTTTTGCTGTTCATCCAGCACAAAAACTTAAACTTGCCATTTTGCGCTAAGCGTTGTCAGGCAACTGCAATTGACACTGAATTTGATTATATGCAAGCTTGTCTCAGTTTGAAAGAAACTAGTATGTCTATCAAGGAAAATGAGGAGCTCTTCTGGACTAGGAAGTGGCCTCTCCCCAGAAACTACTCCAAACTTTGAACTTAAGAGACTTTAATCAGAAAATGTAGAGAAAAAAGGATAACAGTTCTTAACTACAAATATATTTATGCACAACCAAAACCAGAGCAGAACAGCAACACTGCAACTAAAACTTTGAAACAAATCAAGTCCTCTCTGCCCCTTCAATGCTGTTATATTTACAGACCGCAGGGGCAGATGCTGTGCCTGCGGAGGCAGCAGCCGTGATGAGTCACTCCTGGGCTTCGGCGAGACAAAGACAGTGGGGCAGAGAGAGGTACTGTCTCTGAAGCTCTGCTCAAAAGCATCGGGAGAGGATCAACAACTCCTCTGCAGATGGCTTTAACCCCTCGAGAAGTCTGCAGCAAATCCAGGCAGCACTGAGTGTTCTCTCAGAACGGCACAGGGAGTGCGGAATTGGGGCGAGGCAGGAAAACCCTCTCCCATTGCTTCCACCAGCCCAGTAAGTGGTGGCTGGGAACCCAAGCAGCCAGAGGAGAGATGTGTGGCCACCTCCAAGAAACCTCTCTCCCCACCCACCTCTCCCAATCCTCTCTTCAGCTATCACGTTGAATGCAAAGCTATTAGCCATCCCACTGTTTAGACTTTGGAAATTTAGCTGACTCTGGGAGCAGGTAGTGGGGAGCTGGGCTTCCACAAGCCATCTTGTCCTGCCTCTCCAACACACAAGCCATTGTATTGGTAAGGGAGAGAAAAAAGTTCCATGAAAGATTTTGAAACTATTACAAAGATGCAGATTTTTGCTGTGTATCTCAAGCAGCACCAATTTTATAAGACACTAGAACTGCAGTTTTTTGATGGGTGGAAAAGTCCACTGTGCAGTTTCTTTTTGTGTTTGGTTGGTTGGTTCTCTTTGGTTGCTTTTTTGGTTAGGGGGTGTTTCTTTTGTTTTTCTGGTAGTGATCACTAACATAAAGCTGATGTTTAACATCTTCCTCGTGTCCCAATACCAGGGTTTCCTTCTCCTTCCTTCTCTACTGGCTGATGAAAACATCGATACTGAAGACATAGTTTAGTGTCTATGCAGAGAGCACAGAAAAAAACACCACCTCCTAAAATTTTCCCTGGTGAGCCTGGGGGACATGAGAGGTGGCAGATGGACCAACCCAAGGTCAGAAGGGGCATCATCTCCTTCTTCCTCTGAAGGTTAAAAAAGTGCCTCTCATTATGTATGTTCTCTCAGTCCCATTCTAATGGGGTTCTTGTAACGTCAGTTATTGAAGCCCTCAATTGCCTGAGATTCTACCAAAAGACAGGCTTTTGCAAGCTGGTCCTGCAAGCCGGGGCTGCTGAAATGGTTTTCTAGTCTCAAATCTGCCTTATGTCTCCAATAACCAGCACGTGGATCTCTTTTCACTCAGCTCTTTCCCATACTTATCAATCAACAACAAATGACATTTCTCTTATCTGAGCAATATCCAAGGAGTATTCACAGAGAAAATCCGATACAACTAAAAGAAAATCACGGCTCTCACTGATGTGCTGAAGATGAACACAAGGAAAGCTCAAACATACTCAACATGCCCTAAATTACCAGCTGTGGGTGATGCTAAAACTTTCCCCATTCTGATCCTTCTCTTAAAGGCATCCATCAACCAAAAACTCTTACGGTGTTAGGTGAGATGTCCTACAACATGGGTGTTCCTGAAGGTATATTAATAAAAGCCCTGTACATCATGACATCCTGCAATTTTACCAAAGGCATCTCCAGGAAAGGGGCTCCACAAAGACAAAATTCAGCCTCCAGCAATTTCAGCAGATACAGCTGAAAATGCTGAAATTTCTTCTTGTGCACAGAGCTGTTAAAATCAGATTAACTCCACAGTGTGAGTCACTATTGGAAAGTCAAAATGCAGTGCACCAAAAAAACAAATACATCAATAAACAGTATAAGTACTTTCTCCTTCCTAGAAAGCAATCAAAAAACAATATCTAATAATATTTACATTTGGTAATGGTGTGTTGGGGAAACATTCTGATCTCTCAGCAAAAGACAAGTGTTTCAGGATTTAATCTCTCCCGGATTCCTGTTTTACAGAAAAAAATAAACAAACTAGAAGGACAGTCTAAGATAGTTGTGAGAGTTTCCAAACTCATTATTCAGGTTCACCCCTATATAAATACCTTCATTGCAATCCTCTACCTCTGAGTTTGTTTTATTACCTCTAGGTAAAAATGCTGCAATTATTTCTGCCTATGAATGACCCTGGTAGCCACCCAGAAACTACTCCTTCTCTGCATATGTATATGCTGTCACTCTTAATAAAAATAATAACAAAAATTATAACTCATTAGGGCTTTATGCACTATACCAATTCCCCATGTAACACCATTTTAACATCCTTCATAAGTCTTGCCCTTCCTCTTCATAGCTTCATTATGATTCTTCATCCTTCTCTGAATTGCCTCAAAAATATGTCAGTCAGTATAACAAAGTTGATAATTGCTAGAAAAAAGCTTCCCTAGTAAAGCCATGCTGTCATCCTCTCTCTGTGCTGTAGAAGTTACCATAGAACATATCCTTTGTGGAGGAAAAAAAAAAAAAAAGAAAATGAATATTTCTATCTCCTTTGGATAGACAACTTGGGGTATTTTGCCTGTGTATTAATGTTGTAGTGCTTGCAGTACCCTGACCTTTTGTGGAGAGCCTTTTTCATGCACTATGACCTGCGCTGCCTCTCACTTGGAAGTTTTGATGATAGTGCTCCATTATGGATGAGGAAACTGATGCATGTGTTACCCAGAGCCACAAAGAATGGTGGCCAAGAGAAGGAATGGGACTCAGGACCTTTGGTCAATCTGCAGGTCACATCTGCCTTTGCATGAAGACAAGGCAGGAGTTTGCTCTAGCTTTATGACTCAGGTTTTTTAACCAGTTTTGTCTGTTTTTAAGGGGAGCCAAAAGACACAAGTTCAAATGCAAGATGTCACCATTTCTGTACCTACCTATAATCTGCAGTGAAGAGCTGGCACACAGTTGTATCCACGAAAGAGATGTATCCACCAAAGATGCTCTGAGTGTTTCACCTGTTGAAGAAGTCAAGGACATTGCTTTGTCAGACTTCACAGATTAAGTCGTATTGCTTCAGCGGTGGAAATAACTATTGAAAACTACTTCAAACATCAAAGGTATTGCCAAAGAAATAAAGAATGTTTTTTCCTATGGCCTTCATCCTGTTCCTAGTTTCTCCATGAGAACACTTGGCCTGCCTCAACCCCATCCCCTGCTCTGTGCCTTCCAGTACTATATATTAAGATGCAGCATTCTTTCCTGGTATTCAGTAGAATTCATTCACCAAAACCCATAATATTTTATTCCATATCCATCGTGTGTTTCCATTAACTGCTACATTTCCAAAAGCTCTTTTAGTTCACCTTTTGACCTTTGCAGAACACCTTACTCAGCCCCAGAGGCAGACTTGGTTGTGTTTTTTGCAAGTATAGGGACACAGGAAAATGACAAGTCAGGAGCCAGATGTGTTGTCAGCATATTTCCCCCGAGATCAGTTATGTTCACTAGCAAAGACAACAAAATAGTGAATGGAAATCATAATCTTCAGATGAATCAGGCTTGCTGCTGCTGTAAAATCTGTTATTGATGCTTCTGGGATGGGAGGCAGAAGCTGGAGTGTGGAGATGGCTACAACAGTACAAATCCTCACCACCACCAATGCACTGAGCAACTTGAAAGAGCCTACAAAGTGTTTAAAAGCATTACTATCTCCCAGTCCCTTTCTCAGTCTATGGCATGCCTCCTTGTTCATCCTAGAGAAGAGTGACTTTCCAGTCCAGAAGCAGGAGAAGAAATACCAGCAACAGATGTTCACCGAAGGATATTCCCATAAGCCTCATCTGGGTGTCATATACAGCTCTGCAGGAATTTATTTCAAGCTGGAAATGGAGGCCCCCATAAAACTGTACAGTCTCAGACCACAGAAATAAGTTTAGTAAACACATATACTCTGATACCATGCAGGGAAGTGTAGCAATGAACTCTTAGTACATGGCCTGGAAGATATCATGCCAGAAATGGGCTGATCAAGAAAATGCATCAGCCTCTGAGAATGTTCTCACAACTGCAGTTTGAATGTAGTGCAAATGTTCTAAATGTAAACATGCTAAGTCATGGGATTCTCTTTCCCATAACCCCCTGCCAGGCCAGGGGGCTGGGAGAAAGAACCATGACCTCCTGTTACCTGAAACCCTCTCCCATGATATGTAAATCCCTGTACTCCTATTGGCACAAAGCCAAACTCCCCCCCTTGTCCCTCATTGGTGAAATTGTATCCCTACAAACCCTATATAAGCTGGTACCCCTGATTAAACTTCCTCTTTGTTCCTGCCTTCACCAGTGGTCCCTGTGTGTCCTTTCGGGGGGGCTCTCAGGAACCACATGGTCGGGGTGAGCATGGAGCACACACTTCTTCTAGGTTAATGGACTAACAATCCAGGACCAGGAGATTCCATATCGTTGCAGGATTCCTTCAGCACACAGCATAACCAGGCTACAAGAAACCAACCCTCACAGGGAAGTACAACTCCAGTCATCTGCAATTCACCTCTGGCTTTATGATGGATACTCAACCGCTTGGTTTGTTTGCTGATGGATCTGGCCTGCGTGTGTGTTCGGATCTTTTCCTCTCCCTCCTTTTTGTCTCCCAACTGCTGTGCTACCCGTTAGGATAAAGGATTGAGGTTTTCTGGCTGCAGAGTCAATGCAAAACAATGACATTTCAGCAAAATCTGCTGTAGGCCTCATGAATGATAACTCCTCTGATACAAGTGAAAAATAAAAGAACATGCAAAAGAACATCCCAGGACAAAAAGAAAACCAAAACCCAGCAACAACAACAATCAAAGAAAGAAAAAATAACAAACCCCAAAATAAAAAACACCCCACAAAACAGAGTAAAAAAAAGGTCTGTCCTGATGATGACAACTGGTCTGTTTCATCAGAGAAAATACACCAAAACCACTTTTTAATGCAATTCTGTGTGGTGTTAAAGAACTGCCATTTATCAAGATCTCTGTAATTCATTAGGCATTAGACATTGTAGGCAGAGTTATGTATTTGAAGTGTTATTTCAGTATTATTGTTCAAAGTTCCTGTAACAGATTTGAAAAAGTAAGCTGAGAAGAATTAGCCACTGTATTTTAAAGATGGAGTTGGATTTAATTGGAAAGAACAACTTGATCACTGTTAACTGAAGTCTAAATATATGAAAATGGAAATCTACAGTGCCTTAGCAGATAACCCCTGATGTTTCTCTGTCAGTATCCTAAGTGACACTGGTTCAGGTCACAGTCCTGAGTGCAGACTCTTATGACCGTGCAGGATATTCCCCTTGTAACATATATAATACTTTCATTAACTATGTGCCCTCATCCTTACATCAGAAGATATGCAACTAGGTTTCTATCTTTCCAACAGAAAGTTATACAGGCATAAAAGTTTCACTGCCTTGAAAATTAAAACATATGAGGAATCTGTAAAAAAGAACTTTGTAACCTTGTAATTTCATGGTAATGAATGAGAAAAAATATTTATAAGTCAGCAATTTATTAATAATGGAATATACTCCTGGTGATTCTATACTGAAATAAACAACCTGTTTGAATTCCTCTTTCCTTGCAGAGAGTTTGGCTACAGACATTGCTCTGTATGTACTTAATATTTTTAATTGTGTAAAAAAATCACCTAGAAAACATTTTGAGATGCAAGTCTTGCAGGTAGAAAGATGATTCAGAAGTATATGCCAAAAAACTTTGTCAACGTACCAAGGCATTGGCTGTGATGCTGCTTCAAGAACTCTAAAGATGGATTACACAGGAGTTGGAGACCTGTAGTAATATGACCCCATTTCTGGGAAGTGACACAGGATATTATAGCACAATAAGATTAAGGGCTTTTTTCTTCCTCCAGTGCTGAGCACGATGATCGTGTTGCAATGCCAGCAGTGAGCACTCTCTCCCATCATTGCACAGAAACCACACGTAGCAGGCACCAGTGTTGTTTTCAACATGACCTCGTGGTTGTTTTTTCCCACTTCCACCTACACCTGCTCTGCCAAGACCAGCCCAAACACTTCTTCCAAAAAGAACAAAATTTGAAATACTATAAAATTATTTATATATATTTTGGAAGGGATTGCTCACTACCATGTATCATATGGTCTCAAGTTTTACCCGAGGACCTTCTCTGACACAAGTGAAGAATTTAAAAAACAGAAACCGGTTATTAGTTTCAGTTTTGTCTTCATTAGCTATTGCTTGGTGCAAAAATGTCCACGGGTAGTACACCTTACTTTCTGTGTAAAGAAGTGGTTAAAGAAGCCTGTTTCAAAGGTCATGAATTAATCAGGCTATTTTAGTACTAGGAATGCCTCTGCAGAGGTTTTTTGTTTTATCTTCATTACAGACTAGTAAATAATTCTGTACTCTTATAACATTACTAAGATCCTCTTGAGGTTTGGTGAACCCTAATCTTCTAAAGCATATGGAAGTATCCTTGCCATTATTTCATTTAGCTCCCAGCCACAGAAGCTTTTCTTAATAAAAGTAATGATTCTGGCAAGAACTATGTCATATTTATGGTACTCACTAATTTATTACTAAATAAATATATGTATTATATATCCTCTATAGACAATATGTGCCTGCCTGCCTATCCGTGGCTTGTTTCAGAAAATATCATGACACTGAAGGCATCAGAAGTTTAGGAAAATAATTTCTAAGAATGCTTCTTCCTTACCTCATCCCTCAGACTCTCTTTGATTATAGGATAAGTGATGGAAGTAAAGCAAATTCTTGTGACTCCAAAAATGAAACTCTTGTGTATGCTACCAACACTTCTGCAGGAAGTTGCTGTCATAACTGGGATAAAATGCAATTTCTGGCATATATTTGGTTAAAATGTCTTTTTTTTCTAAAGAGATAAGGAAATAGCCTTTTTTGCTTAGGCTTTTTGCTTTCTGCTGAATTTGGTTTGGCTTTCGAGACCTTTCATTTTGATAAGAGTGATGCTAGTTATTACTTCCACACCATTTACCCATCACTTATTATTCAATTATTTATCAATGTTAAGTGAAAGAGTATTTATTTACCTGGCTTTCTACAGTACCATTTAAATAATCAGAAATTACTTACAGTCACCAAATAAAATGAAAATTATGTGTACCTGTACTAGTAATTGTACTTATTCAGACAATAAATATTGCATCTAATGACTATAACTGTAACAATAGATGAGTTTAAAGAGCAAATATAGGGAATATTTACTAAATCAGACACACAGGGCTCACAAACTTGCTATTTGAAGAGGACAAATGGCAGAAGTGATTTTGATTGCAAAGAAAAACTTTCTCTCCCCACATCCATCTATCCAAAGTATAAAGGCATTACCATTTTTATATCTACATCCCAATTAATTAAAAGAGCTACAGAATGAGCTCCCAATTCCATTAGACCTTACAGCTAATGGCAGAATGAGTTTACTTAGACACAGTAAGCACAATACTGTAAGTGTCCACTCAATAAAGTTCTTGCTTTTACCAATGCCTGCACACAAGCACCACTTTTAGAGCTATAGCTGGGGTATTCACTGAAACTTCTCTGCATGCAGATGCATAGCCCAATCCCTGGCTTATACTTTTGAGTAATCAGTAACCTCAAGTGACAGCCATGTGGCTAAATGTATTGCTTCATGAAGAGGTTTCATCAGGCATCTGAAACATATTCAACATTAGATCTGCTGCAAAATCGTCTTTTTTTAGCACGATGGGTTTAACTGTGCCTTTCACAAAGTTTTTTGTGTTTAATTAGGTGGCAGAATGGAGGAAAGAGTAGGAGCTGAAAGTAGTTAATTTTCCCTGCATGAGAGGCACCTATTTGCTTTTCATCCAACTCTCTATGAAGCAGAAACTACTTGGGAATTTAGTCAACAATTAAATACTCAGCTGTCAACATACATCTGTATGCTCAGCTTTAAGGGAGTGTGTCTGATCTACAGCTATAGATTCATCAGGAGAAGAAACTGCATCTTTTAAAATGTCATTTGTTCCTCCTGCAGCTTTCTGGTTACTGGTTCAAATCTTGAGTCAGGCTCAACAATAACACCTCTGAAGCTGAGTGAACTATTCACCTCCTGCTGCAGCAGGCTATGAACTCTGCAGACTGCACGGATTGAAAGTCCAAGCAAGAGCTGTTGTACCTGGAAAGACATGTATTCCTTAGAAAGGCTTTTCTCTTGTATTGAATACAAGTTAAAGTTGATGTCGATAATATCTCACATGTTTCAGGTAGCATTCAGTTCTCCAAAGAGGACTAAAATAGCTTGCCTTCTGAATCTGGATGTAATAAGCTGATTTTTCTTTGTACTTTGGCTTATACTTATTGGGTTGTTTTGTTTTGTTTTATTTTTTATTCTGTGCTTTGGGTTATAGTTACTGAATTCTAGTGACGTGAAAATTGACCCAGAGCTATGCAAGGATAAGGTATGAGTTTATACTGTTTCTTAGATTGAACATATGAACTAATTTCAAAGAAAAACACCTCACTGCTGAGACAGCAACTACTGCGTGAATGTCTCCTCTGTGGAAGGCATCCAAAACACTGATGGGAAGATGGCAGAATTCCAGAGGTGTGCTTCAGGACAGTGAATGCTCTTCTTCCTGGAAAGTGGAAAGCAGAAGGAAAGGGAATGAGAGAAGCTCAGCGACCAGCACTTGAGAAAGCAACACTGCAAGATGTTTGGTCAGAGAGTAACTCAAGAGATCCCTGCTCTGAATACTCTCTGAAGAGACTTATTTTCCTCCTCAAAAAATCCTCTTAACTCATAAAAGAGCATGGTGAGAATTCCCCTAAAATCGTCACTTCATTAGGTCACCTTTGGTGACAGCTGTTTGATTAAATTTTGATCAATAAAAAAACACATATGATTTGTGTACATATGCATGTAGGTCTACATCCATGTCCTTCTGCAGATAGCCCTAAGAATGGGAATTGTCATGTAGAGCAAGTCTTACTAACTAGAAAATGTGTAATAAATTAAAGGATGCTGGCTTTAAAAATTTATAAGAATTCTGAGAACATCATTCAAGCAATTTATTGAATATATTCAAGGTCCTAACAAAATTCCTATTTTTAACAGCCTGCACTTTACAGGAACTTCAAATACATATTTAAGCAACTTTATTAGCTGGACTCATGGGCATTTGCTCTCCTTTTGTATTGGCTAGAGCAGGATCACAACCTAATTGATAAATTCTGCTAATTGATTTTATAGTAATGTAATAGGCATGATAGTGAATGGGTTTGTGTACATAGACAGCAGACTACAGCTCACTCAATTCCAGGTAATCTGAGAGCACTGAAACTTAAACACCATCAAAATGTTAAAGTTAATGCTTGACATCAAAGTACTGCTTCCATCATGTTATTGTTACCTTAAAGATACAGCACACTGTTTATAATGTAAGATTAAAAAATACCAACAAATTATTCAGCTTGGAAACTTTCAAGTGCATCCTGTTCCTCAGAGCTACACTATTTTAAATTTGTTGTTTTGAAAGACAGTGTTGAAATGCAACATAAAAACAAATATGAATAGATAACTAAAAGTTCTTCTGATGTTAAAATTTGTAATTGTTTGCAACATCTGGTATAATATATAGTGAAACACAAAATGTAACCATGATATTTCTGTGCTAATATATTGTTTTCTGAAAAAGAGTTTGAAGAATTTTTAAAGTTCTGTACCTAGAGAGTGGAGAACATAAGACAAGAAAAATCTTGTAACAGCCTGAGATTTCACATTATCTTTTCCCAGAGCTCTTTAAGGAAGATAGGCATTGCAAAGTAGTTGCTGACTGATGAATTACCAGATTGCTTTACAACCAAAAGAATACTTTTTAGATGCTCTTTCTGACAGCACAGTGCTGCCTAGAAATGGGTAATCAGTAATATGAAAATGGCATGCAACATTTGAGCTTCAAAAGTCAAATCAAATGAAAATAAAATTAGCCGTAGATTTCATCCAGTCAAATATTCATTCTGAGCAACACATAAAAAATCAAAGCCTGTAACTGGCAAGCTGTTTTTATAAAACCTGCTCAAGATGTTGCACTCTGAAGCTCATCAGTGATTTTCACATTATGACTTGAAATTTACTGTTTTAAGTCTCATCTTTGGATTTTGCAACACCAACAAAAAAATAAAATAGGTGTCTGTAAAACTGGATAATTTGCTTTCAATTAACCTTTGCAATTTTTAGGCAGGGGATTATACAATTACTTTTACTGACGAGGATTTTAATAAATATTTGTTGTTGTTTTTATTAATGTTTTAGATTAATGCAAGTTACAGCACGAAAACAAGATAATCCTGGCAAAACTTGACATGGAAAAGGCAAATGAATGGAAAATATTAAATGGCAGCAAAGCAGCTCTTAGGATAAGGATAGTGTAAATTGATCAAAGATTAATATGGATACAAAATATTATTATAATATAATGAATTGATTTCTTTATATCCTTTTCAAAAGCATAGTATCCCATTATTCTGTGTCATTTAACCTTTTTTTCCCCAGGATTTTCTTCAGATACTTTCATGGCATTAGTGAAATATACCAAATTTTCAGCAATGAAAGCTAGTTTATTTCCTTTATTCATAATATAAACTCATTATTTTAATAATCTAATTTTGGTTTACAACTCTCAAAACAATATGTAGGTCTGACTATTGCATTCCAAAATTCTGTAACAATTTCAGCTATTCCAGAAATTTACATTTGGTTACCAAGAGAGACTTTTTATACAGAACACTAACTCCCTCAAATGAGTCAATTAATAATCAAAAGAAAAATGTATTTCTTTTATAGTGATGAAGAATAACATTAATATTTAGATTGCTACAATCTGGAAAATGATTACAATTTTCAACAAAAATTAATTTAAAAGTAAATTTTTTACACAATTTACTGCAATTAGGAATCACCTATTACATAAAATATTGATATTGTTTGAAAATAGACTGTTTTCATAATTATTCTATTTTTATTCCTTCAAGCAATGTCCTTGATTGAGGGATCATTTGACTATGACAAGAAACACTAAAGGCAATTGACAGGAAAAAGGCATTAAAATCCCAAGCTAAATAGTTAAAACAAATACATTCTTCAGAGCCTGGCCCAAAATTCTCTGTTATCAGAAGAAAGATACTTGTAGGATTAAATGTGTGTTTATTCATGTTTCATCATTTCCTACGATGATCTGAAGATGAACAATGCTTTAAAAATAAGTAAATAAATGACAGTTAATTAACAGAGTCCTATTAAAGAGGTCTTCTCAAAAGCAGGCAAATTCCAGGCAGAGATGATGTCATTAGGGCATTTTTGTAGTGGTTTTCATAAATGTGTGACATGACGGGCAACTAATAAAAGTAGCATAAAATAAAATATTATTTTAAAAAATGGTGGTTTCTTTCATTTCTTTCTGGAAGAAAATTTTATTAAATATTTCATTTCTTCCATTCACACAGTTTGTTCAAAACCAGCCTTCTAATAATTAAGGGGATTCTGAAGTTTGTGGCAGTTGATTGGCAGTTGATTGGAACTGTTAAAAAAAAAAAAATCAAAATTAACCCCCATCCTGGATTCGGAACTTTAACATTGTTTTTGATAATTCATGAAGCAGTCTGAGAGAGGAATCACTCATACTACAGTGACAACTACTCGTTATCTGTGTTTCTTATATAATGGTTTAAATAAAAGTAAATAGGTTTTTCTACCATGTTTTTGTTAAAAAAAGAAAAAACAAAGAAAACCCAAACCCAAAAGCCAAACAAACAATAAACACCTTAAATGAAGAAACAAAACTCCAACAAACCTGCACAGCAAAAGGACAGAAAAGCTTACTTGTGTTCAGTGCCCATTGGTGAAAGCACTGTTCTCTGACCCACACGGCTATTTTTGGTTTTGGTTTACCTACCTCTCAATCCATATCTAACAGGGCATGATTTAGTAAGGTTTGTTAGTCTTTAAAAATGGAGGGAGGGTGGTTATGGTATTTTCATTCATCAGAGGGAGCCTTTCAGGTTTCTTTGCTTTCACCTGCTGGGACCCATTCAGTCCCTTTCAAAGACAATGCAATGACAAATTGAATGAGAAATGCTAGAATAAGAATCCCTTATTCTACCCAATAGTATAATCAATGACCACTTGTAATCCCTATTGTACTTCACAGAGGTAGTTATAAGACAATTAATCTTGCTTCTCAGGCAAATGATTTTAGTAGTTAACCTGAAACAGCCAACAATATTGTGGGAAATGAATGCATCTGCAGCAATGATGTAATGGGATAAAGCTTATCTTGAAAATCTGATGGTTTGGTGTTTTGGTTTTTTTTTGTTTGTTTGTTTTTTGGTTTTTGGGTTTTTTTGGTTGGTTTGATAGGAGTTTTAGGTGTTTGTTTTGGTTGGATTTGGTTACATGCAAGCTATAGTTACAGAAAAATACTGGAAAAAAGCAGAAGAAAACTGAAGTTTTATTCCAACGACGTGAAAGGGGTGCATGGTCTGCATATATGCTTTTTTTAGTGCAGTTTATATCTTACAAGTACAAAAAGAGAGTCTTGTGTTTTTATTACAGTCTAAATTCCAGACAGTGGTTTAATAAATAGCAAACATTTACATAGTTAACATCATCTTGATGTGACAACCAATTTGACCTTAGTTTCATTTGCAACACCTAAATTCAGTTCTAGACATTTTCCTCCTTACTGAATTGCTTGCATGTCAAAAAAGAGTTTGTACTGTTTTGAAAAGATGTATTCATCCTGGACTCTCCACTATTTGTCCATCTTCTACTGTATGGACATTATTTCTTGTAAAGCATTTATCTCCTGCATCATGTCAGCTTATGTATTTTCTCTTAAAATTGCATTTTTGTTTTTAGACTCACTGTCGTGTCATTTGTGTATTTCAACAGGATTGTAAACATTTTGTGCTATAATTAGAATACTCCAGAAAACAGAAATGGTCAGATAAGAATTAATATGACTAAGACAGCATAGGTGGAAGATATCAGAGTCAGCAGATATATTTGCATCCCTGCTTTCATGTATTATATAATTGATGAAGGGAAATTAATTTTTTGACATTTATGTTATTAAGTTTTACTAATCTAAGCATGTGTACTTCTATTTTTTTAAAAAGAAATTTTACCAACAGTTGAGATTAGACTTATGGTTTTCACTTTTTACCTTCAGATTTTAAAGAAGGTGAAAAGGCAAAACTGAACAAGCCCTGACATGCATTTCCATTCTCCTGTTGGGAAATATCTCCATATCTCTATTTTGAGGGTGGATGGTGTTTTATGTCAGATAATGGATCATGTTATTTCAGAGGGAAATCCACGTTATGAAAATTATCAGAATTACAAATACGTTGAAAAATCCTAACATTTCTACTAACTTCTGTAGTGGTTGTAGGGCTTTTTAGGAGGTGATATGTGCAAGAGGACACAGAAATATGGTGAGACTCTAAAAGCCCCTGAACCACAATCCATGAATGCCAGTGGAAAGACCCTAATCATCTCTAGCTTTCCAGGTTCCACGTGATCATTTTACCATAAATCTCATGGATGTGGTTTTGTATTTTTAGGCCCACACCAGGACCCTGAATCACCTTGTCTGTGAGCTGCTTCTTGCTGATGATGCCGCCCTCGTTGCTCACACAGAAGCAGCTCTGCAGCGCTTAACATCCTGCTTTGCAGAGGCTGCTGAGCTTTTTGGGCTGGAAGTCAGCTTGAGGAAGACAGAAGTTCTCTACCAACCTGCACCTCAAGAAGTCTTCCATCATCCTCACATCACCATAGGCAATTCAGAGCTTAAGTCAGTCCAGCAGTTCACCTATCTGGGAAGTATCATTTCCTCAGACGGTAAGATCGACAAAGAGGTAGACAACGGGCTAGCAAAGGCATACAGAGCCTTCGGAAAACTCCATAAAAGAGTCTGGTCCAATAAACACCTGAAAAAAATACAAAGATCAGTGTCTACAGAGCCATTGTACTGTCTACTATTTTACAGGGGTCTGAATCATGGGTCATCTACCGCCACCACCTGAGGCTCCTCGAATGCTTCCATCAGTGCTGCCTCCGTTCAATCCTAAACATCCACTGGTGTGATTACGTGACCAATGTGTCTGTTCTTGAACAGGCAGGGGTCACCAGTATTGAGGCCATGCTGATGAGAACTCAGCTGCGCTGGGCAGGGCACGTCTCCAGGATGGAGGATCACCGCCTTCCGAAGATTGTGCTCTGTGTGAACTCGCCACCGGCTGCCGCAAGAGAGGAGCCCCGAAGAAGAGATACAAGGACTCCCTGAAACAACACCTCAGCCTTGGCCATATTGACTGCCATCAATGGTCCACTCTGGCCTCCAATCGGGATTCATGGAGACACACCATTCACGACGCTGCGGCTTCCTTTGAGAATGCACGGAGAGTCAGTCTTGAGGAGAAAAGACAATGCAAAAAGAACCGCTCCTTGCCAATATCACCCAGGGAGACGTTCCACTGTGCCTTTTGTGACCTGCCTATCCCGTATTGGCCTTTTTAGCCACCAGCACGCTTGCAGCAAGCGTGGGTAGTGACCTTCTCAAATCTTCGTTCGCGAAGCCTGGCCATGATAATGATGATGATGATGGTTTTGTACTTTTAATCTAAATACTTTTAATCTCATCTTAAACTCTATTGTCAGGGGAAAGTGACATAATGCATTTTAAATATGTCACATGGAGTAGCTATTCTTTATAAATATGATCCTGCAAAGCAGAGCTGAAACAAGAGAAAGCTATACCCAGCTGTGCCTCAACTGAAAGAGATGAATCTAATTTTAGTCAGAGAGAATCAAATTTCTGACTGGTTTAGATTAAGTGGGATGTTATGATTATTCAATGTTGAATAGGAAAAACTGGTGTGTGTGGGTTATGGTGGAAAAGGGCTTAAAGGAAGAGGGATGCTATTTAGTAAAGGCTTGGAGGGGAAGGCATAGGGAAACTACAGTGGGGGTTCCCCATGAGGAAGACCCTTGTCTATAGGCACACAACATTGTTACTTACTACTGTTGCTTCATGTACATCTTATGGATCAAACTACTCGTAATCCAAGATGTCTTTCCTCACTTCACATTAGCTTGGCACCTAAGTGGAGGCCTACTGGATTTTCGGTATTTTTCTCCCCCACCCTTTCATAAGTGTCCTGGGTGAAATCCTATCCTTTTTTCCCTGTAAGTCCAATTTGCCATAGCTGCAAGGAGAAGTATAATTTTGTCTGCTAAATCAAGGAAGCACAGCCTGACTCAACATGCTAGAGGACAGCTAGTAACAACACCAATAACTAAAGTTTAACACAAAACTAGTGTCTGTCACCTGCAGTCATGACTTTCTGAAAAGGAGAATTTCCTTCTGTGTTTTTATACTTCAAGGGTCACCGTAGTGTGGCCATTTTATGCCTGTGGAAGCTACATTTATTACCATGCTTGTGTGTTTCCCATTTTAATAGAAGGAGTAGGAGAGACACCATCCAGAAGTCAAATATCATTGCTTGGCACTATGGGTGGTGTCAAAATCTAGAGCTTTAAGCCTACTCTCTGAAAGAAAACTCTCTGATGATGCTTCTAAGAATAGCTGACCTTATGTTTGCTCTTTGAAGAGATGATTCTTTCCTTCTCAAGTTCCTAAGCCTTGGCTTAAGTGATGTGGTGGAAGAAGGCATTTGTCTCTACACTTCTACTCTAACCCCCTTCATAAATAAAGGTTATGCCAATGAAGATGGGATGTTTGTAGTTTCATGGTGCTGCTGAACTCAGCTGGGTAACCAGCAGTGACAACACTGTTGAAGGCACCTCCTTCATCCTAATTGGTTGACATAAGAAATCCAACATGGGAGAAGCAGTAAGAGTTCTACTGCTCTGATTTCTTTCAAAAGAGAAGTTTAGGAAAGTCACTTTTTTGGCAGTTTAGCTGCATTATCTCAGTTTTTTGCCTCCTGGCCAAGTTCAGCTTTGCTGTGGACCAATAGTCTTGGGCAGCTATAAGATAAATAGAAAACATCTGAAGCTGTGAGGAGAAGACTCTTCATGTAGCTGCATGATGTTTTTGAAGGCAACACTAATGTGTCCATTGAGATTGGTTGCTATGATGATGTGAGATGAAGCACAAGTACTCTTGTGCATAGAAAAAATTTGAAAGCATTAATTGTGCCTCTTAATTTTCTTTACTGCTTTGGTTTGTGTGTTAAGGATATGAAAGGTTGCATTTAAAACAGATGTCATGCTACTGTGAAATTAGGTTTTTCTTTTGCATGACACATTCATCTCTGTTATAATATTGGGGATTCAACGAGACATTTTTCCATTGTGTTTGACTCATAGTGGCTAGATGAGAGGTTGCAGAATACTTTTTCTTTGTTATTCTTTTATGTGATCTAAATTTAAATGGATTGTGGGATGTTTAAAAAAATAACCTCTATAAGACTTGCTATATTTCAAAACTAGAAAAAATATAAAATATTCTTTTTTTCTTTCCTAATGAGAAGAAAACTACATTTTTTTCCTGGATTTATTTAACTTTTTTTATTGGGAGAGATAGAGGAAGGTGCTGATTTTTCTGTGTGGCTGCATCATCGAGAGGGGAAGCTCTGAGATTAACAAAATTCACTGCATTGATACAGAGAGCAGTAGGATTTGATATATGCACTTGGCAGTTATAGAGATAATTTTCAGGAACAACTCAGCCAAAGAAGCTGACCAAGTTCCAAATGCAGAAAACCAAACCAAACAACAAAAAAAAGCAAAGCAAACCAAACCAAACAAAAAAAAAAAAAAAAAGCAAAGGGAAAGGACAACGTCAGCTTTATTTATGTCAGTATCCGCTGTACAAATGCAGGAAGGGAAGACTGTAGTCTGAAAAGAGGTGTTTCAAATGAAAAAGTAGATTTCTATTGCAAAAACACAACAGGAGCATTCTTATATTTTCTTTCCATAGCCCTAACTTTAAATATCAGCTTATGTAGATCCTCTGCTCTCTGTATTTTCCCCTGACTATTCCCACACCTGTGGGGTTACATGAGGGGGTCAGGTACAAATGCTCTGTAGCCCTGCTGAGTAAAACCAGTATCTGCTGAAAATACAACCTCAAAGTTATAAGCCACATTAAACACTCAGAGATTCTACTACAGAGTTCAATCCTCTTTTCTTGGTCTACTTTAAATGGTGGTTCCTACATGTTATGATTTAGGAATGGCTCTCCCTAATTTAGTGCTCCCCTCTCCTCAATTGAGACTCTTCCATCAGTTGTTCACTCGCCCCATCCCCACCAGTGAGAGAGAGAAAAGGCAGAGTTAATGGGCTGAGATAAGAACAAGTTGCTGGAAACAGCAATGATATAAAAACCAACAGTAATAGTGACAATATTAATAACAGACGGTATAAGAAAACAAAGTATTTACACAGAAAATCCATGACAAAATACCTACCCACCACACTGTGCTTTTCTCAACAGAAAAGTAGGGAGAACAATTTTCTTCCTTCCACCTCACAGCGATGATGTGGGTGATACAGAATAACAACCACACCCAGACAGCTCTGGGCTCTACCCTCTTACAGTCACTGCAAAAAATTTAGCTCTGTCATGGCTGAAACCCCAGGATACTACAATAACCTATAAACAATATTGTTATTAATACTGTATACAATAACCTTATAAATCCCACAGGAACACTGACCACCAGAAGGTGCCTCTAAAAAGTTCTCACCTATGGTCCTGGGCTGGGAGCAGAAGATACTTCGAGTCTCAGCCACCAGAACATATAACACATTCCAGAGAGATGCAAAGCTTTCACTTACACTTTTCATGCAAGGGAAAGTCAATACATCAAGATCTTGTCAGTGTCACAGGGTTAAATAAAAAGTTGTGGATGAAAGATACATCATTAAAAAGGATATACTTTTGAAGCAAAGATTTTTTGGTGGCAATTTTTGTGACTAGAAAGAATAATTTTGTACCTAAGACTTTATTGTACACTGTGGGGTGTGTGAAGGGTTATGTGGTTGTATATATCCATGACACAGAAGTGCAGTCAACAAGAGCAAAATTCTTGAAAAAATCAACATCAAAATGTAATTAACAATGAATATTAAGAAAGAAAGGATATGCCTTTAGGCACAAATGGTCTCATCTGAACATTAGCACTTATTTTTCACAAATTTTAAACTAATCAAAGGAAAATAATTGTTTGGAAAAAGAATATTCTCACAATGTGAAATGTGTATTTTCCTGTATCTTCTGTCCACTGATATCACTTTGCCATGCCTTAACTAGTAAAGGGTAATACACACAATGGTATGTACATTCAACACACTACACCTGTGAATCCAGTACAAATTGCACCAGTGAGACTGACCAGTAGTGCCTTATCCACCTATGTGGCAATAAGAAGCTCAAAAAAATATAATTCCACTGACAGCATTGTGTCTGGCATGGCTTTCTTCAAAGGCATTTGTAAGGAAGACATAAATTTCCAAAACACCAGCTTTCCTCTTATGAAGGGAGCATGTGGAACCTGCAAAAGGTCACGGCAGATACTAAAATCCAGGATTTCCCGCTGGCCCAAGGGAACCTGAGATATGAGATACAGAATGGCCTCACTGGAGCTGTGAGGTTCCTTCTGAAGTTTCCAGCCTATTTGCTGCTGAATAGAGTGGTGGTAGGAACTCACACTCTGCTTGTGGTGCTCTGAGGAAAACTCCTCAGCTAGACATTGAGAAAGACAGGAACATGATGGAGAGAGAATGGATGAATGGGAAGGAAGTATTTTTGCTTGCATCATATCTGTGCACATATTTGAAAATGCGGGTCAACTTATGAAATATATCCTCTATATTGTCATACTGTATAATCCTCTAGAAGAGTGGGCACAAGCTTTTATCATTGGAACAAACACAGGAGTGGATACTAGACTTTGTGTCTAGCAGACAATGTTCTTTGCTGAAATGGATTTTTAGAAGTATTTCTACAGATAAAGGAAAAGAAGCTAGAAGACATTTTTATTGCTGTGACAGTCATGAGTTAGAAGGGTATATTCATAAGATATGATAACTCCTAATAATAGAATCTTTTTACTTAGTCCTTTGTCACCAGCTGGAATGTTGCTATGAAAATCAATGATGTATTACTGCTGTGAGATCAATTGTGTTCACACATTTAGTAAGGCAAATGTAATTATGTAAACAGTGAAAAATCAGGAGAAAATTTTGTACATGAGTATTCGTTTTAAGACTCAGAACCTAATATTTAAAGGAAAATACTCACTACTTTTTTTTTTCACCTTTATCATCAGTACTGTCAGAAGATGACAGGGAGGTGTTTTCTGACCATAACCACCCACAAAAGCATCATTCAGAGTATTATCTGTGCATAATAAAACATTCACAAAGTTTGTTGACTGCCTGGTCTGGGAGTCTACATATACCAGAATGCGCAAAATGTAGTCAGAGCTTTGACAAACTTTCACGGAACATTCTCTTTTCAGATGCTGTTGCAGCACCAAAGCTTCACTGAGAGTTTCTCAGACATCAAAGCATATTCCGGAATAAAACTAAAAATACCATCAATCTGGCGTTAAAGAAGTGAGAAGCAGTGTCGCCATGGTGCAGAGGATCACACTATTATTTTTCCCTTCAAATTATATAAAAGAGTAATTATATTTCTTTAATGGCAAGATATTTATACCCAGGAAATGGAAGATGAAAATGACATTTAAATAAGTCTAAATCCATGTTTTAAAGCTACACCTGTTAAAAATCAAGGCACGAGAAAGTGACAAGTGCCTTGTTTTGAATAAACCTACATAGATATATATACCTACTATAGTCATGCCATGCTCTACTATTATTGTCAGAGGCAACTTTTGGCTGACTTTTGTCCTGCTGTGGATCTGAGTCCATTCTTAAAAAGTCTCATTGCTGAAAGCATGTTGCCATTCAAATAATGCCACAGGGACAGTCAAGGCCCTTATATTAAAAGCTGTTTATGATCTCAGGATACCATCTGGGGTACATGTGACATTGTATAACAAGGTGTCAAATGCATTTTCTTTCATAGTTTGAAGGAAGCACCTGCAGTGACTAAGTCAGGAGCAAAGAGTTTATGTCTCCCAGCTTGTTACCTCATGCAGTCCTCACCAATATGATGGGTCACATGCTAAGGACGCAGAAAACCAAATTCATTGATTATATCTTGCCAACCTTTACATTACCTGTTCCAGATCTGAAATTGCAAGAGTGCTTACAACTGCAAGAAAACTATCTTTTACACAAAGCAGATTGATCTAAATAGTCTCTTTGCCTTGGAAGTTTTCATTTTTTACTTTTTTTTTAAATTTTTATATTATCTGGATCACAGCAGACAGCCTGAGACTGAAGACCTGGGGACATTAAATCAAGAGGCTAACATAGTCAATACGAAAACAAACACAGAGAAGGAGATTACTCTATGGTGTATTGTTAGTTCATTCATTTGGCAAGTGTCTTCCAATCACCAGTGGTATTTGTCAGTTTCTGCAGAGTTGTTATTAGTGTCTGTATTGTTTGTTTAATTCAAAGTAGACTCTGTCATTAGCAGCTCCACAGCCTCATCTTGTGTCATTCAGACCATTCAAATTAATTTCTCTTTGGTGTGAATAATGACATACTTGCTCTTCAAGGTAGACTGAATAGCAGTCAAATGAACCTTTTAAAATGTTATAATGGTTTAAAGAACCAAAGCCTCCCTTTCCAACATCAACATATTAAGCCCGCTCCTGAGTAACTCCCATTTTCTAGACTGACATAAAGTTCCTAGTATCTCATAAAGTTCCTAGTATGGAGAGTGGATAAACATGCTCCTTGTGTGAATCTGATGAAAAAAACCTGGGAGATGGATGAGTCTGCAAAGCCCACACAGCACGGAAAAAGTTTTTTGTTTATACTTTGGGTGCTAATATTGTTTGAGCTCACATGCAGTAGAAATACACATCAGCTAGCCACACGTTTTTATTCCAAAATACGCAGATACAATATCCAAACCTTTGCAACACAGACCACAACTATGATTTAGCAGTCCATTTCTCATTTAAACAAATCAAACAATCAGTTGAGTGCAGTTCTTAATGACCAACAACAGCATGTTCATCATCATTAACATGAGCTCTCTTGTTTACAGAGACACTAGTTCTTTTGAACACAATAGCATCTAAAGGATTGATACCTTTGATTTCATTTTGTGTTCCCCATCCTTAACCTTTTCATTTTTTATGCAATAAGAAATTCTGAGCATGTTCAAAAATCAAGTCTCTGTTTTCTCCTTTCTCAAGTTTAGCAAACAGTAAATTCTATTCCCCCTTACCCACACCTGCAATGTTTCTTCTAAAACTAAGAGTATTGATAATCTAATAGCTTATGACTTATTGGTTCAAAACTACATATTTTCTAGCTATTCTTACACCTGTTATTTAATAACAGTTTAATCTTCAAGCTTTCCAGCTCTTCATGATTTTCAAATTAGTTAAACCTCTTTTTTCAGTTCTTCTAAGTAAAGACATACTTAAAAATGCAGTTCACTACTTGGCCATTTTACAATTTGTCACTGATTTACCTATTCTATCTCATTTATTAGTTGATCTGTTTTTTTCAGTATTTGAGCTGATCCATTTGAAAACTTTTTGTAATTTCCACAGAGTGTTTCATGTTTCTGATAAGTGGAATATGGGCTTTATGTGCATGCTCACTAATTCGGTGTCAGCCCTTAAACACATAATCTGCCCAGGCTCATAGATGAAAATTGCCACTGCTCTGACACAGACTACTGAGTTTTCAACATAAATTCAACACTTTTATTTATCACTCAGGCAAATGAAACATTGATGCTGGGCTTACACTGATTTTCACATCCTCATGTGATATCATCAATGCAAATTTGCCTCATATTTGATTAGAGACAGAAATCCCACTGACTGAGGTAAATGACAGCATAAGGTAAGTCTACAACATCTTCATTTTGAAGACAGTGAAGGAGGACAGGAGAATCCATTTTAACTTTCAGATGCTATATTGCCTTCTGCAGGTGAGAAAATTATTGTTCCACTGGCACGAAAACCAAGTAAACTAGGAGTCAATGAAACATAATGAAAAAAATTTATTCTTAAAGCAATTTTTTCTACATTATTTTCAGATATACTACCCAATCAGAGTTTTGTTGACCTTACATTCACTTTGTGCACCTTTTTTAAAGACTGGTTTTGATTTCCTGCCATTTGGTTAATCTGTTTAAGCACACTTAATCTATCTGGCCCAAACATCAAAAATCCTGACAGCTTTTCCAAAGAAATATATTCAGTGCACCCACATGCTCTGACTTTCATGGTGTCACTTAATGACACACATTAAAACCCAGACTTTGCACTTAGCTGGGCTCTTTGGGGAGCCATTTCTGATTTCCCTTATGCCATTATAATTTCAATGAGGTTAAGTTTATCCCAGTTTAAGAGAAAACCTTTGCCTAACCTTCTAAAAACCCAATTTAGCCATGAGGATAATGTGTGAAACATAGATTGTTTTGGTTATGCACAGTAGAATTCTTCTCAAATTAGGACCCAAATATTACATACTCCATTCAAATTATAATGAACAAAAAGACACACTATTAAAAATGTATAACACCCTCAGATTTTCTTAAAGTTTGCATTGAAATCTTAAATGCCAGTATCTTACCTGATATAACTTACCAGTCATAAATAAGGTTTTAATTTGCTTTAGAGTGTGAGCTGCAATACCAATAGCTTTGGCGATAAAAAATGTCATTTAGCAGCTTCATTTGCAGATCAAAAATGGTCTTTAGAGCAGTCTTGTATGTTCTAGCTCTCAGGACCGTTATTTTCCCCCATAATTGTTTAAAATTTATATCAATTCAGAGTGAATGAGAAGTTCTGAAATAAGTCTATTACTCTGTTACTGAAACACAGTTGATATGATCTCATAGATTATCACTTTTGTGAAATGCCATGAATCATAATTCCAACACCAGGAAATAAAGGACATTTTATTATTTGTAGAAGAAATACACTTTCTCTTAGTGACTCAACAGATCCCCACTTCACCATGCAACAGAACTAACCAGTTTTGAAGATGCCATTGCTACTCAATTTAAGACTTCAACAGTATTGAAGAGTTAATTAGGATGAGAGGTTTGAGTTCAGAAAGAGTCAAGTTGATGGCTCCAAATGCTGCTTCACTGCTATTCGGTGGGTGCTTCAGCTGGTACAACAGGGTGGAAACAAGTTGCTGTGAATGCAGCTCTAGTGGAATTGTGTCAGACTCATCCTTTCATTCTGCAGAATTTTGTGGCAAAATGGTGACATTTGAGCAAGGTTGCACAATACACTGTGTCACCATATATCTGGATTGCTTAAAAAAAAGGCAAAAAAAAAAAGGCAGGTTTTACATCACAAGTTGTGCATATTTAGATGTTTGATTAATTTCTGTTTAGAAACTGGTTTTGCTGGAAATGTCTTGATGACATTCAGAAGAAGTTCTTATTCCTCAGGGGAAAAAAAATCCCATAAGAAGGATAATTTAGAATGTTAAAATATAGAAGCAACTCCACTCCAACACTCAAAAAAAAGATTGAAAAGTATTTACTCGGCTCTAGTATGGATTGCAACCAAAAATAAAAAGAGGAAACAAATTCAAAACAAAATAATTTCTTTTTCACAAACTAATATGTTCTTCATGGGGTAACATCAGATCACAGATGAGCTTCTGAGAGGAAAGAGACAAAGTATAGCAATATGATGTGTATTTTTAAAACAGGGCAAACATTTCAAAACAGACCTGCCTTTCTAGATGCTCAGAGAAAAAGAATTATGGGATTATCTGGCAGAGAAAGGAAATTCCAGTCCTGTTGGTATGACACAGTTCATGCATTTCATGCTGAAATTTACATGTGGATTCATGTAACACCATTGAACTTCTTACAAAAGGAAGATATTAATTAAAAAAATATATAAATTAAAATAGGCATCTCTCTTTCTTTAGTTTTCAGGAATGGGAATGGACAACCATCATCACTTTCATGAAGGTGAGCAGAGCTTCATTGTCTCCAAGATTTCCTTTAAGACTCACATGAGATGAAAGAGGATACATAATCCAAAAAATTTGCATAGGAAACACAGAGAATTGACAGAGTTCCTCTGCAAGAGTTTTAGGGAAAATAAGAAGGCAAGTAAGGAAAATAATGAGGAAAAAAGGAAACAGAGAACTGACAGAGTTTTTCTGCAAATGTTTGAGGGAAAATAAGGAGGCAAAAAGAAGTCCTGTACATATTTAAAAGCAAAATCTTCCCAGGGTCATTATAAAGATTACTTGACATTTATTGTTACTCACTGATGTGTTCCACCTTTATTTGCCTACAAACAATACCCTTCACATATAAACTTACTATCCATAGCAAATGAATTAACAAATTTTTCTCTGCTCAGTTTTTCCACACAGTGGTGAATGTTTGTGTTCCAGGAATGACCTTGAAAAGGAGGGACTCTTATGTATAGGCTAGTAAAAATAGCAAGAGTAAAGCTGTTGATGTTGCAAAGAACAGAGTTCAGACAGTTTGAGGTAAAACAGTATTTGTACTCCTGATAAATATTCGAGAAGAGTTTTGATCTGAGAATATTTTAAAAAGTGAAAACTTGAGAAAGACTGAGATTATTCATATAAATTTTTTGAAGAATTCAGTACAGCCATCATGAACTTCCATGTGTTTTGTTTTTCAGAAATAGTCATAGAATAACATTTTACTTGCATAAGTATCTGCAAAACCTGGACTTTTACCTGTGTGCACAAATATTTGAAGATAATGAATGGCAGATCTGTAGCTGTGTATTATTGATGTAAGAAAAGCCCATGCACTAATCTAATCAGGCTATTTACACAATGCCATAGGCCAATCTGCCCAATCACAAAGAATCTAAACATTAAATCACAAGAAAAAAGAGAGATGCATTTTGGAGAACTTCAAAGGAAGAAGGCAATAAACTTTGCTTAATACTAGTGAGAATGTTACACTAAATCAAATTAAAAAAAATAAAAGGAGAATATTTTATAAGAAGAAAAAGGAGCTAATTTCTTTGAATAAAATATTACTTGTGAATTATTCACTCAGCACTAATTTTTTGTTTATAATTTATATGGAATAATTCAGTTCTGCAACCATGGAGAAATAATTGAAATGCTTTATTTATCTCTTTAAATATATCCTAACTCTAAGTTTTGTAAGTTTTTCAGTAGCTCTAGAGACTTAAATTATCTTCATTTTCCAGAAAATTTATCATAAGACTACATCAGAAAAATTCTTCTCCAGCAAATGTGAGGCTCCCTCCAGAGACCAGGATGAATTAATTTCTCTTGGACAGTCTGTCTCAGCAGATTCAGAAAGAAATGGTACCTTATTTACTGATCCTTCTCTTCTTATCTCCTCCTTTTCCTTTTCATATTTCATTAATTATGTGGGTTTATTCTGTTTCGATTTTTTTGGCATAGGTTTGTGTAAGCATCACTTAGATAAGTGATGTTACATTCCTCATTATTTACCCTACTCTTTAGTAGCCAGTGTTTCTGTTCTGCACAAAAACTGCTCAGTTTTCAATTTAAATGCCAAAATTTTATGGTTTGGGTTCCTCATAAACTGGCAAAATGGACCATGCACCCTTAATAGGAGACAGCCAATTAAAATCTACAGGCAAAGTTTTTGGTTTTCAATGTTGGCAACTTTGGGGTTGTCTCTGCAACAATTAAACGTAACTAATATCTAAAGACTGTTAAAGGGATAGGTATACCTCTTTGCTCATTTCCTCCATATACATTCTATATGCTTTTAACACAAAAGAGTAGGGACTTATTTTATTAAAATAACATAATATGTTTGGGACATAACACAAAGAGGGAAGAATCAGCAAAGCAAAATAAGCAGCAATAAACCTTTTCTTCTGAGATATCACTTCAATGTTTTGGTGCTTAACACTATCATTTCTTTATCTATATAAATAAAACCTTTAAAATTAGCCAAGCCTATAGCAGAGGAAAAATCTTGGGATTTTTGATGCAAATGACTAGGAGCTAAATATCATGTTTCTCTGTGCAACAAAAAATACTCAATTTCCTTGGAGAGATCACTTCAATAGTCTGTTTCTAGTTTTCCTTGAAAGCAGGACAAATAATACCTTGCTGATATTAGTAATACCAGGTTCAGTTCTTTACTCTTCCTGACATGTTCAGATAAGACAATGGCAAACCACACACAAAGACTCTTTTTATCAGGTCAAGTTGTCACTGCCATTGATTGAAATTTGTTGCGATAAAGACTGAAAATGAATAAAATATAACAATTCATTTAAACTTTTTATTCAGATTTATTTAATGTAGAGTCCTTATATCTATGTGGTGTGATCTCAGGAATGTGGGCTGGGTTTCTTTCTCTTCTTTTCTTTTCTCCTCCTCCTTTTTCAAAATGCACAGTACCCAGATTAATGGAGTCCTCAGTTATCCAGGGGTTATTATAATGCACTGAAGTAATGAATAATCACTTATGAGCAAAATAACAGGACAAGGAATATCTGAGGGATGATGCTTGGGGTGGTCTAAATCATACATTTGTGTTATGTAAATGCAGTTTTATAATATTTAAAAACCCTTTTGAACTGGACGACATTAATTTCCTACTGAAGTTTAGAGCCAATGCTACTGTGCCACAGATTCATATACCAGATCAGGATTTCAGGTAAAATTACATTTGGGGGGAAGTCTGTGTGCAGCTAAGAAATATTTGCCCTCTTAAAGGAATAGGGAATTATTTTTTAAAACACATTTTTTTAAAAAATATACTAGATCAAGAGTAAAACAACTGCTCCCTCTCCCAGCAGAAGCCTGAGCTTGCTTAGGTTGATCATGATTTGACAGAATGAATGTTAGAGATAATCACTTATTCCAGGATTCTCTCCCATCATCAGATTTCCTTTTTCCTTTGTTCAAAGTAGTCCTCCAAAGTGCATGAAAACTTCTTTTGCCTTTGTCACAGAATCCAACCCACCATTCCAAACAGAGCAATTATTTCCGATGACAACATGAGCAAAATAAGTAGACCCCTTTCCCAAGGTGCAAGTTTTAACTTCTCAGCAGCATCCCATGAACCACTCAGAGAATTACACCACCAAAGCTGCCAGTGGTTTGCTAGAGGTAGAGCCCTTCAGCAGCAAGACACGTTTCAAGCAAAATCTTTCTTTAATAGGAGAAGTTGTTCTAACATCTGCCTGAAGGACAGTGGGTCATTTCTAGTTATTTACTGTATGGTAAGTCATTGCTCCACTTATCTTGCAGCATTCACTGTGTGGTTTGATTCAGTTTTAATATTTTTCATTAAAAAAGCCCTCACATATTGAAGATATTGAAGTCAGGACTGAGAGAAATGAAGGACTCTAGAGTGTTACAGTTTAGGACAAAATTCACTGTTGATTTCACTATTGATCTGCCAAGATATCAATGGCATTGGCCATATACCAGTTGTTTGGGGTGTTTTTATATAATCAGAAACTGTCTCGAGAGTAATATCTTGTATAAACATCTTCTGTGAATGTATTGCTGCCATGAAAAGGTGAATTCCTCTGTTTGCCACAAGAAAGATCACATCACAGACTGTCTTCTTACTCCTTTCTTCAGTCATTTTCCCCTTTTTCAAATTACCCTCCTTTATGTAGTTTCTCTTCCTACAAATCAACTCACATCTCATCTTTATCTCTGTTTTGGCTAACCCATTTCCTTAATCCTCTTTATCATCGCATTTTAGAGTATAACTATTTAATCCCCAAAGAATAGAAAAGGGTAGGATAGAGCCTTAGAGTTTTTTCTTCAAAGTCTTCTGGAAAAAAATCTACCTGTACTCATTTTGGAAAAAAAAAAAAAAAAGGCTCATAGGAACTCTACCATCTTCTCAAATTAGCTGAGCAAACCAATTACAGAAACTTCTAAATCAGAGATCACAGTGACAAAAATATTCGAAATGGTTTTTTTCCTGGATACTCTAGCAGCATTTGCCAATCCTTTGAAATGCATGATGAATATTATGCAATATTGTGGAAAACTTATTAATGATAACATTTTGAAAAAGACATCCTCAACTTGAATGCAAAATTACATACAGGTTCAGAGTAAGTGCTAAAGGAGATGTAGCACCTTGTACAAAAGAGGCATATAAGTATGAACTTGTAGGGACAGGGATCTATCCACAGCTTATGCAAAGTGATAGTGTCTCACGGAAAATAGTCCTGCTTCCAGAGAAGGTGAGAGAATCAAAAAGCCTAAATGTCACTGTCCTTAACAATAGCAACATTGGTATAACATTACAGGACTGCCAGAGATGCTATACCTTACACAGGACAAACACTTCTCATGCATTTTAAACCTACAGAAATGTGCCCAACACCAAAAACTGTGTGCCTTTTGCTCTTATCCTTCTAATTCTTCCAGATGTGTTAGGAAATGTCTCAAATGTGATTGCTGAACTTCTTACAGAGGTCTGCATGTGTCACTGGCCGCCTCCTCTTCCTCCTCCAGATGCTGGGGACAAGGCTGACCCCTCAAATCTGAACACCGTTATCTACTACAGGGGTTCATATGAAGTCTCAAAGACACTCATTTGACTTCTGGTGGAATGACCAACCAGATTTTGGGGGACATCAATGGAGCCCCTCTAAAGGCTGTTGTTGCTGCAAAGTTGATGGTCTAAGATATATTATCCAGTAGTCCACTCTTGAAATAACTCTGATTTGACAAACGCAAGGACCAAATCCCAAGGAAAAATATCTTGCAATTTACGCGTAACTTCCAAAATGTCAGAGAGAAATTTATTAAGTATTCAGAGATAATTTAGATAATTTTGAAGTTCCTTTGGGTCATCAGGGGTTCCTCCCCTCCCCCTACCCACCCCTTTTTTAATCATAGGTAGTATTTATAAGCAGTTATTGTCTCTTCTGATGCTTCAATTTTCACAAGATACAAAACCCAGAATAGCACAAGCCAGTATAATATCATGAACTAGAAATGGCAGCAATGAACTATGAAAATGTTAACAGACCATACTCTCAATTTCCTATTGATTTTACTTCCAATAATATGAAATTAATAGGATAGATGGCATTAATGCAATACACTGACAATCTCACAGTTATAATACCACACTATTACATTGCAATAGTAGTTAGCACTGTATTCAACTAGTAGTGTGTCTATATAATATGATCCAGTAATACAGTAAGGTACACTTAAAAATAAAAGGTAAAAAAAAGTCTGGCTGGTGAGTTGGGGGTAGGGTTTGTGAGGGTTTTTTGTATTTGTTTGCTATCTTGTATGGTTTTGTGGGGTATTTTGTAGTTTGAGTTTTTTGTTATTCTTTGGGTTTGGTTTGGCATTTTTTGTTTTGGTTTTTTGTGTCGTTTTGTTTTGTTTTGTTTTGTTTTTAATGTTAAAGAATATTGCATAGTTCTGTGACTAATGACCGGGAAAGAAATTCCTAAATATTAAAGTAAAATAAAATACCATTACATTTAAGCACACCAAGGTATAGAGACATTAACTGAAGTAGTTTTCTGTGTTCAGTTTTATTATTTCTAGATTTGTAACTGCTGAGACTATTATCACTTACATGATAGGGTTCAATACAGGAGGGTTTTCTCTCCCGTATGAAAATCTGTATTGACTTTGCTGCAGAGCTGACACTAAAGGGAAGCCGAACACAATCTAAGGAGGACTTCCACCCACAAACACTACATGGCATATCCTTATTTTTTGAAACTGAAAGAGAAGCATCACAGTGCTTATTTTCCTGAAATATGGCTAGGATTATCGCAACAGTTTACACAGATAGGCACAAAATACTGAGAGAAACTTAACAACTTTCCCTAAACATTACTATCTATTATTACCATCTCTAACTTTTTTCAAATTTTTCACTTGGTTGCTCTGTTTAGGAAATTATTCTCACTTATATGCCATGAGGAGTTCTGATAAGGTCAATATTTTCACAAAACAAGAGAATTTAAAAGGTGGTCACCACAAGCACATTTCACGGGATTTTCAAATACCTGTCTACAGGTCGAACCCAATGTGATTGCATGTTCATGCTCAAAGTATGTGATACAAATACCTGCTAATGTTGGAAAGTGGCCAAAGGCCAGGCAATGGAAGATAATTCTCAGTGTACCTTTAACAAGATCAACAATTACATTAAGAATTATTTTACTGGACTTTTTTGCTGTTCTATTTCTTTAAAGTAATCTAATATGTCCCTTACCCTCACTTTCTCAACAGATAAAAACAGGCTTGTCAAGAAAACTTTCCACAGGCTCCAGGAATCAAAGAAATAGATCTGGATATACAGATTTGTTCTGGAATTGTACTTACCACTATGTTTCTGCACATGCTTGCAATGCATTGATGTAGAGAATTCTTACTCTGAAGAACTATTGAACATGGTGCTGGAGTCTGTTTTGTAAAATGTTATCACAAAATTCTCTGCTAAAAAAATGAACATTTTAATACACAATAAATAAAAGATCTCCTAACTACTTTTGAATTATATTGCTGGAATATAGCATCCTGTCAAAAGTTAACCATTAGTTAACTTTAGTTAAACGTTAACATTGTTTTAGTGCTTATTGTTCAGGTATTTGAGGTTTCCTTGTTTAATTTCAATAAATGTCTTAACTGACTGTATGATAGCAATACTACAGAGCTATTCACTTTAAAGAACATCAGCATTTTAAAAATTTTGAGTGCTAGATCATACTGCCCTTTGAAGAAGAAAAGGGAACCTACCTGTAACTCTCATTCTCAGCTTGTTACATAAACAGGATGGGTAAATTCAGCATTTCTAGGTATAATTATTGGGAAAGTGTAGTTTGGGATGGAGAGGTAAAAATACTCCAGAAAGTGTATCTAAAATGTTTGGATTAAAAACACTGTCTTTTAGATTGTGTTTGAGGAGAATGAAGCAGGATAGCAGCTGTATGAGCTTTATGAGCTGTATGAGCCTTACCTCTTCAGTGTTACTTAATCCAAGTAGTGACTCTGTCACAGGAGGTCCTTGCCAAGAGGCTTCACACAGGAGCTTTCAGCCCTGAAACCCAACACCCACTGTCCCCAGGTTCAAGTTTACCTGATGGATATTTAAATACAACAAATGAGCAGCAATGAGATCTTTAAGGCAGCTCTGAGCAGCAAAATCTGAGGGTTGGTCCTGCCCGTGGAATTACCATGGAAACCACCTTAACAGATCATTCCACTGACAGAAGGATGACTGGGGTAAAATTAGTCAGACACAGTGAGGAAGTCACTAGAGATGTGTATTTATCTTTATGGCATTACAGTGTCTGTATTTGAAACACCAGAGCATGCCTGCTGTCAGAGCCTATTGACAGCAGCCTTAATCACTAGGTTCTCTGTATTTCCATGCATCTCCCTTTCCAGTGTTTCTAATATAGCTTGTGTCTGCTTACAACTCATCCGCAAAGCTGTCAATTTTCTGCAATGTCTCTCTCACTCTTTCCTTCTTCATGCACATCTACATTTCTGATGACATCTAGATAACTCAAAAGAAAACTGAGCATTCTCTTTTAAACGTACAAATATTCAGTATTGTCAGTCGGTTTTGGTACATTTGAAGCAGTTTTAAAAGTTAGTTTATTTGTGCTGGACAGCAAAAAGCTGAGAAGCCACTGACAGCCTTAACTAAAGCCTTAATTTAGGCTGGGGTCCTGGGTTTTTATTTTCTTCCTTTATTAAATTCAATTAATTTTCTTTTCACTGTTTTGGTCTGATTTTTAAAAAACATTTCTACTATCAATCTATATATTTTTGTCTTGTACTCCCTGTCAAAAATACATCCATGATATGTAGAGGGAGCTGATCTGTAGGTTAATCATAACAGATTGGTTGAATTATAAATGAATCGACACCTTTTATTTCCTCTTTACTGAAAAGATGTTTCTGGTTTATCCCCAGCCTACAAGAGAGCTGAATATCCCTAAGAAGCAGGCCAGCCAGTGTGTAAAATCCAATGGTTCAATTAATCTTTTTTTTTCTCACTAGGTCCAGGCACAGTGGGACTCCCTTAGGGGGCTTTATTCCTTTTCTCTTCTGTTCTTTTCATGCAAGAGGGAAAAAATATGTCTTGGCATCCCCTTCAGAGGACATTACCCAAACCTGCTGGTGTTAATTCACTCTCCACCCTTGCCACGTCTCTGTTGATCTCTTTCTAGAACTCAATAAACACACAAACCAGTGTTCCTTGAGCAGAGCCTCTACAGCCTATAAGAAAATTTGTTCCTTGTCTTTTGCTGCCAGGAAATCAGTTTGGATGGTCTCCATGATATGAAATCACACATCTTTTCAATATCAGCACCCCAAAATTCAGGCCTATCTGTTTTTCCCTATTTATTTGCCTGCTCTCTGGAGAACTCCAAGTGGCGAAAAAGTTTCCATCTTGTCCTACATCTTGTATTAGTCTGTTTATGAAGAACATGTTGATAGTGTTGGAATTCCTGTAATATTTCAAAAAATAACTTCACATGGAGAATAGCGGCCGGGCATAGATCAAATGCTGAAGAATCAAAGATTATCTTCCTAAGCAACTTAATTGAATAATTTAAAGTTTAATTCTTCAGGTGCTGGCATCAGTTTCAAGTATTCAGCACTGTTTGGTCCATAAAAAGAGAATAAATGGAGTGTAGATAAGAAGAGGGTTTTTTCAGAGCAATATCTCAACATCATCTGTTCTTTACAGAATTGAACAGGCTAAATGGTGAACTGTCCACTATAGAAACACCCAGATTTTGTGCACTCATATCACAATGGGACCCAATACTCCTTTCACCAGAATGAATTCTTTAGAAATGTCCTGATTAAGGCATCAGGCCCTATGAAGTAATTAATAAAGTCATTAGCTTTTACTGAGAAACCATTGTTTATTACAGAAGACATTACTGGTTTGCAGTGAATAATAGTGGGCCCTGGCAAAACCAAAGGATTATTCATATAATTGAAAACTGTAACAATTATAACACTTAGCAATGATGCAGCTTTTCACATCCCCAAAGCGATGAATAAAGATGAATTAATTACTCCTTACAACACCCTGCAAAAGGACACCTGTTTCCATTTAGATGAGGAGGAGACCAGTGAAAGGCCACCAGAGTAGAAGAAAACTGAAAGATCACCCTAGCAGAAAACCTCCTGTAGGGACATCCTGAGTTAGAAAGATGACATTTCTCCCTGCAGAGGGATGACAACAGTGCCTGAAGTTTTGTGGGAACCTTCTTTTGCACCTCAGACTAAATCAATATGCACTGTTACCTGGGGCTGAGTTACAACACATATTACCTTTTCTTCATTCCTGAAAGGTCACAGAGCTTCAGGCAGTCTATGGTGGCAACGGTTCTTAATGCAGTTCCTGTTCTCCATCTCTTTACTCAGGAAAATGAACTCAGGAGGATAACAGTGCCCTCCTCCATGTCATAACCACCAGCACAATTAAACCTCACCAAAGGTGTCTAGTGACAAAAACTGAACAATGTACAGCTCTCGCCATCATGATCACTGGGGAATAAGAGCATAGGCACTTGGAGAAATGTTTTCTCCGAGACTTTTTAGGTAAACTATAGCCAAGCCCAGCATGAAAAACTGCACTTGTTAAATTGTATTGAAATTTCTTCTGTTTCTGTGGGGTGATGGTCCTGATAGCCTCTTGATAGTTTAAGGGGAACACCACAGCCCCTGGAGAGGTGCTCCCAGGAGCTGCTGTCAGGGGACAAAGAGAGTCCAGTGGCTTCCTGAAAGTGCTCAAGCCATATTGATAGGATTACCAAAGAATGGAGTGTTATGGAAACGACAAAGCCCTTCACCACACCCTACAGACACAAAGGGAGCCAGCCCTCAGGCTTATGTCATCTGTCTATCACCCTCAAAACAAAAACTATTACTGACTATAATCACTCAACCTTTCTAAGGAAAAAGGGTATAAAAAAAGTTTGGAGATGAGCAAAAATTGGGGAGAAAACTTCCACCATCTCTGGGAGGGTAACCAGTGAGCTATCTTGTTTTCCCCACCCCACTGGACATGGTAGGGGTGATCAACCAATTCTTACTCTGTTTTCCTATGCCTTACTAATTATACTTTGCTATAACTCACCACTTATATATATATCTTGTTTCTACCTGCAGCTTTGTTTTGTTCACTTTTAGTAGCTTGCCTCCTTTTGCTTTGTGTTACTGAGTGTGTTCAAATTTGGTGTTAAGCTGTTGTGTTTCTGGTAATTAGGTTGTGTTACTAGTTAAGTCTGTGGCGGAGAGGGGGATGCTGCTTGAGTTCTGTAATGTGGTATTGCTGTTTGCATTTGGAATCGAGGTTTACGTTGTTGCCCTGCTTTATGAAGAGTATTTCTGGTGATTGGGGTTTTTTTAGTAGTAAAGGGTAGTCATGCAGTAAAATGTTATTATCGATTAAGCAACCCGTATAAGAATTATCGCATACTTGTATTAATAATAGTTATTTCAGGAGCTGCTATAAAGTTCTTTCTTGCTGTCAAGTGTGGTCTCATATCAGTGTCGATGACCCATCCAGTCTATGTTCTGTCCAGTGACAGGCAGACAGTGCTGGGTTCACATGGTTTCAGTTGTTTCTGGGGATGCTCATAGGCAATATCTTCATAGAGAAAGTTCTCCCTGGCTAAAGTGTGGTCCTTACAAGAAGGTCAAAGACCCAGTCTGTGTCTCTGCCCAGTGTCAGGCAGGCAGTTCTGGGTTATAAGACTGACTGTTCTGGGAAGCTTATAGCTGATAATTTTACTTTAATACAGGTGGGACAAGAAATCTCTGCATTTCTGTCCCTCCTTTTCACATAATAGTTGCACTGGGCGAAACTTAATTGAGTGGATCTCTCTTTTACTGCCTAGTAAGACAGAAAGCTGGTTGTAATGGTGTTTACAAGTGATCTCTGAAAATTACACACAAAACCCACCTTTTCCAGTCTTTTCCCCATTCCTCAAGCCCTAAAAAACAAAAAAATCCCAAAACAGAATTGAAAGAAGAAACACATGAATTAAAAGTAGAAAACATGTTTATTCCACAAAGGTAAAAATGTGTTGTACAGAATCCAGGGCTGTTAGCCTTTTGTTCCCTTAGAATCATGCCAAAATATATTTGAAAGATTTTGTTTTTCTTATATGACCTGCATTACTCCTGAGAATGATAACAACTCTAGCAGTTGATATGTAAGGAAACTGGAACTCCCATTAGCATGATCCACACTGCAGTTCTGGATATGCAAAAAACATATTCATTTTGTAAAAATGCTTCCTAGCTTTTTTTTAATTGTTAATAATCTGTCAGAACTTCCATTCTGAATGCTGATTAACAGTGGTATGCAGCAAAAAATCTTCCAAAATATTTTTTTATATCTAAGAAAAGAGAAGAGAGAAGAAACCGTGGAAGATGAAATGGTTATAAATGTGTTAAGGCAAGCAGTGCATGTGGGTAAATGATTGGGCAAAAAGCTGTTTGCAGGACGTCAGTGTAACATTGCTATTTTGGAATGCATGAAGGTGAAATACACTCAAGCTGCACATGTTTTAAGTCTGTAGTTTATACCAAGGGCTACATTGACACAGCCAGCGTAGCTGTCTGTCAGATTTTTTTGTCACTGAGGAAGCTACAAAAAAATTCAAAGCTTGATTTTCTCCTTCCTTTCCTTAAGGTAATTCAGCAGTACTACCACTGATGTCACTGGTGTTACACCGGTGTAAAATTGGGGTGAGAGAGAGGTGAATAAGCATCCTAAATTATTATTTCATGCCAGGCTATTATTTTTCTTCTTAGGATTTAGTTCTGTAGTTCTCCAGCACAGCAACTGATATCAGTGATACTGTCCCTGTCCAAAGGTTACTCACAATGGAAAATGAAAAATAGTTTTTTCTTTTTCTTTTTAAAACTGTATATGAAAGTCGGCAAGCCTGTTTGCTCCCTTTTACTCCCTACAATACCTTCCAAAATCAGAAACACAGGTTTTGTTCCATGCTGGGGTCAAACTGGAGTGCACTACCACAAGTACTGCAGGAGCAAACACGGTGGAAGTGGGAACTTTTACATTCAGATTCCCCTTCTGGTTTTATGCCCATTCAATTAAAAAAACCTACAAAATAGCACAATTTAAATCCAAGCCCAGATGGCCCTCATTGCTGGGCAATCAAGGATCAGTTCAGTGCAAAGTCTACACCCCAGTCATAGCTATTGAAGACATGCCTCCAGTAATTATTTATTCTCCCATCCACCCCCCACCCCCCCCACCCCAAAAAAACAAAAAACAACAACAACAAAAACCCAGAAATAACAACAGGACCTATGAGGTCAAGCACTGTTTCATTTTTGATTCTTCTTGCACAAAACAGATGAGATTGACTCATCTGATACTCTGGGCTCATTTCAAAGGTGGAATGCAAACTGCTATATATTTATGAGGACTGGTGATGGGTGTTTTGGAAGTGCTCAGGGGTATCAAGGCAAGTTGCTCAGAAAAGTCAAAGTGTGTGCAGGAGAGACAGGTTTGTCATGGTTATCTCTAAGTGTAGGGTTTCTGATTTCCAGAGCATCCTTCCTTAGACAAGACATTAAAACATTTCCAACCATATATTACATCCTGTCTCAATATGAACAATTACATTGTGCTCATTGGTCCCCATTTTTTTTACCCCAGAAGATGCCTCAGACAACATCTCCCTTCTTCTCTGCTGTGTCAACAAGGGCACCATCTGGTGTTCAGGAGTGACTGTGAAAAGCTCAGTTTTAAAGCCCTTCCTATACGTAAAATCCCTGCACTGCCTATAGAAATTTTACCTAAGCTGCAATGATAACAGAGTTAAAACCAGGTTAGATCAATTTCATCAGGCTATTAAAAAATATGTGTCTTTTCATTGTGAAAAAAGATAATGAGGGAGGGTTTAGCACAGAGGGAGGTGCTACATCCTATAATTAACCAGTAATAATATATGTACTGTTACAGATACCCCTCACATAATTTCTTTAATAAGTTGTCTAGTTCTAGGGTAAGCATATTCTTTTAAAACTGCCAGCCCTAACAATCCTTGTAACACATTAAAGATCCCTTACTGTTTATGGTAGCTGTAAACATTTATTGGCTGATGATTAAATGCACAGTGAACTTAGTAAAACCTGAAAGATTTATTTAATTAAAATTGTCAGGAGATGTAAATTAAAAATTAGTTTTAATTATTCTGCAAAAACTGTAACTTTTTAAAATAACTGTATCTAATCATGAGACATTTTTTCCTATTTTTACATCGGAAGTTTTAATCCACTTTCCTGTTTCCCCTTCAAAATGCCAGGCAGAGACATAAAGGAAAAACTAGGAAAAAAAATTGAAAAGAGATCAAAAAATTAAACATACTTCTGGCAGGTCCTCTGTTAGGAATCCTGAAAAAATTCCTTTAATGTCATAAAAGAAAAGGCGGAAATGTTTGTTGGAAGAAATAACACTACCCCAAAAGAGGAAACTAGTGACTAAGCCAAACATGGTATTTTTGCTTTGTTTTGTTTTGTTTTATTTTGTTTTGCTTGTTTCCTTTTGCTTTGCACTATTTTCACAGTAATAGTAGATACCAGCAGTGAAAACGCTTTCTTTGCTCTGCATCTTCTCAACAGAGATTACATCACAGAAAATACATCAGCTTGCCACCACCTGCCTTGCATTACTCAAGGTTACCTACAGTCAATCTAATGCATAATTTTAGCAGAGTGGTACCATTAAAATCCAGCCATTCAGGTTTATGGGTTGTATCTCTAGTCCAAACCCAAGGGCAATTCAGTATTTCATATTATCCTTTGTGAAGCACATGCATAGCTGTACTTGATACAGTTTAATGGAACATTCCATTTAATATTACTCTTACCCTAAATCGTGTTGTGTATCACAATTCTGTTTCATTAATTTTCTTTTTCCATGTGGCTCCCTTTAGTGTCCACACACATTGTATCTTGCCTGGGACACTGACCCCCAAAGGGCCAGCACACTTACAAGTTTCTCGATCAGAACCCTCTGTAATGAGAAGGCTTTAGATGTGATTATTTTTTCCCTGGTTGGCTCATTTCAAGACACTCACAAAAGCAGAATACTAATCTTAGAATAAGGAAAGGAAGGCTAATTATCTCCAGTAATTTTAAATACGTAAACTAGCTTTGGCTCTCTATACCCTGTTTCCCAAGCACTCAATCCTCAGATAAGAGTTGCCTTATCACCTCCCCTTAGTTTACAAAAAGGTATCCATCCCTCCATTTCTCCTTCCTTAAATGACATTTTAGATAGCAGAGAAATCAAACTAGCATTATAAATAACATATTTAGAGTGTGACTACCCCTTTCCCAGACTGCATCTCAGCTTAAACAGAGGTGAGAGGAGACATACCCAGTGTGTGAATGGGAGGGTACAAACTGCATATCAACATAGGAGTTTCTTATTTACATGTTGCTCATATTTACACAGTTTACAGTTGATGCCCCCTTTCCCTGGAATTTCAAGCACTGGTCAAGGCTACAAACAGTGAGTGCAATCAAGCTCACATATTTTCATGGAAAGAAAGAAGTGTTATAGCTGGGGAAGGCGTGGCGTGAAATTGGTGCAATTCTCTTTGAAAATATTGCCAACATTTAAAACAACAACAACAACAACCCAACCAAACCAAACCAAATTAAACAAAACAACCAACCCCCCCCCCCCCCCCCAAAAAAAAAACAAACCAACCAACAAAAAAGTATTGTTCATTAGTTCAGGTTCTTTAGGGGCTTTCATGTTATAGGAATATTTGTCAGTGATGAAAACATTGCAGAGTCAATCAAACTGTCGTGCCACACTGCCTGCTGTGCCAGGAGCCCAGTGTTTAAAATAACCCTTATGTATTATTCATTAAGAGTTTATGTTTACACAAATTACAGAATCATGTTCCCAACCTGGCCATCAGGGGTTAATAACAACTACAAAAATGCAGCAATAACAATGATAAAAATAATACATATACAGCTGGTCAAACTAGCAAGCTTTGAGTCATCCCTAGAATCTATAAAACCAATTAAAATTCTCATTCATTATATACATCAAAGAATTCAAATCTTACCTGGTTAGCTTTGCAGGGCCCTCAGATTTTCTGGGTGAAATAACTAACTGTGTGGGCAACCAATAAAACTGAACTTAAAAGCTGATTAAGGACACTTACTTAATGCAAAGCCACAGACTGAATATTCATACAATGCCTGTGTTTATGCAAATTAAAACAAAAGAAAGCTCAAGGGGATTGGTTGCCATAGTCCACAAGCACTGTGTACAGCATAAAAATAGAGAATACTGATAAATAAATCTTGGAAATCATAGCTAGAAAGGAGAATGAAGAATACAGTAAAATAATAAGTGTTACAATGAATTAAATGCTTCAAATATTTATCTAACCATGTAATTCTTAATCGTGGTAGATATTTTTATACAATGTACAAATCTGCAATTAACACCATCCTACAAGACAGTATCACAGATGTTTGTCAACTATATTTAATCAGTAACTCTGTAAGGAGAGTCTTTAAGCATGTCAAGGGGGTGAGAAATAATTACAACAAAAATTATGGTGTAACACATTAAGAACAAAACCCATGGGCTTGTGTCACACTTTATTTAGTCTTTCAGGTGAGGCTTTCTTCTCAAGGAAAATGATAGTGGAAAGTGGAGTGTGCTAGTGAGAGTCTGATAGAAAACAAATTTAACTCCTTGGTATCTTAATTTTGTTGCATAGCTACTTCATTACAGATGCAGGCTCACATTTGACAGACTTTAAATTTTAATTTTTAAAAGACCCTGCTTTTTTATAAAAATCAAAATATGTTTGAAATATATATAAAAACTCAATTTTTAAATTCAGGCTCAAATATGTCAGTCCAAGTCCTTAATATGGTAATCATCAAACCTGATAATGCTTTTTTGCAATGAGATATTTCAAAATCAGAATTCTGCAGCATATCAGCATTGTCATTTTCTTGATAAGCCAGAATATAAATAGAAACACTTTTCTTTATGCAGTGCAAAACGTTTTAGTATTTTCCACTTATTCCCATTACAAAATTACACTTTCAAGAGAGGTTCCCATTTGTAGACAACCATTTATTAATAGTGTCATTGTAATTCAAGGTTTAAGAGTATCAGATGAAATCATCTCATACATGACCTTTGAATTATGGATCAGTAGGTACATCTGGCTCTTTTGTGTGATTTTCACTTATATCTTTTGGCTGTTAGCTGATTACTCTTCATCTGAAACAAAAGAACAACCACCAGGACAAACCCCAACTGCTGCACTATGGGCATGCATGAACATGTATCACTGGTTTGTAGGAAGCTGATGGGCTCCCCTTCCCGCTAAAACAAGCTGAGAACAAATGCACCTTCTCAAAAAGTGAAGTTATGATCCCACAGCAGTAAATTGAGATATACCCTTGTCTCACTACTGCTGAGACTCCACTGCCAGTTTTGTTTTGCTTTTGAAGACCAACCATTCCATTCTGTGTTTTCACTTGTCCTAGAGGGAACCGTGGATTTGATGTACCAGCTTATGATTTCTGATATTATGTCCTTCCTTGTTGTGAGATTTACTGCCTGCAAGGTACCAGCAGGTATGTTATCACAGAATCTCAGAATGGGTCAGGTTGGAAGGGATCATAGTGGGTCATCCGGTCCAACCTCGCTGCTCAAGTAGGGTCATCCCAGAGCACACGGCACAGGATTGTGTCCAGACAGTTCTAGAATACCTTCACTGAGGAACCATCCACAGCCTCTCCAGGCAATCTGTTCCAGTGTGTGAATTTTACTGCAGTAAAGAAGTCCTTCCTCATATTCAGGTGGAACTTCCCATGGATCTGTTTCTGCCCATTGCTTCTTGTCTTTCTTGGCACCACCAAGAAGAGCCTGGTCCATCCTCTTGGCATCTATCCTTCATATACATTGATGAGGCATTGTTGGTACCTGGAAAAGGACAAAGAGACTTTTAGCTTTGGGATGCCAAAGACCAATGTGAGCGGCAGAAGGTACAAGTAGAGGGTCCCACATGCACAGTTAGACTGCTCAGAGCAGGCCCAGGAACCAGGATGACCTATTTGGATGGAAATGATATTAAATATCCTGCAGGAGATTAACCAACTCGTGAATATAACAATGTCTATTTTTAAACTAACAGGGACAACAAGCATACGCTGATTTCCTTTACATCACCCACAGAATAAAATTTATGCAACACAAGGACTTTTTTGTTTTCAAGGCAGCCGTACAGGAGTGAGAGTCCTACTACAGGACTCAAGCGCTTCCAAGTTTTACTATTTCTTCTTGAAAAAAATTCCTGAGCAGCTGCAGTATCATAAATACTCAGCCACTGACAGCTGGCTGCGCATGTGAACATTGATTCAATGATTGAGCAAACCAGCATCTCATTTGTACAATACTTGGGTGTGGAAACTAGCAGGCATATTTAGAAGGCAGAAATAAGAGTAGAATGTGAAGAAATTATGAGGGGCCTTAATCAACTTTATTTACTTCATATTGACCACAGTGAATAACACTCCTGGGTGCCAGCAGAAAGATTCCCACTGGATTAAGTGTTGTGGAATCAGTTGTGGGTGAAGAAGATTGAGCTGCTGTTGGCTTTTCCAACAGTCTTTGGTCTTATTCTCATGTATTTACATGTATTTATTTCTAACACTGGGCACGGTGTGATTCAGAATGTGCTAGGGAGCTAGCTGGGTTGGGGGTTTTTTCCCTTTTTCTTTTAAGAGAATGTAAATATAAGTGGAATCTGACAAAATTCTACCTTTTCAACTCTAGCTTTAGCAAAGATGTAGGTATATGACCTAATTCTGTGAACTGATATTACTGTACTGTGGTCCTGTCAATACTTTACCTTTCAAGCACACTAAACCAAGTAAATTATTTTAAAGAATAAAGAAACAGAGAAAATCTGGTCCATTAATTGACTTCTTTGTTCTGCCAATTGACTAAATGACACTTAAGTTATATCTAAGTACCTGGAAAAAAAAAAATAAAAGGCATTTCTATTGTGAAGCTGATGAACAATTAGGTAATTTCCATTCAAAGAATGGTAAAGTGGAAAATGCATAGCAATAATGTTTCTCATTTTCCTCTCCTCCATTTTTTTTTCTTCAGCAAATGCCATTAAATGAAGCAGCAAGGGAACTTCACTTTATAACCTCTGGATTAGTGACAATGCTGGAGATTTAACTACTTTTGAGAAACTCACATGTGGAAATGGCTATCCCACCACTGCTTCACCATCATTTAGGTAAAGAGGAACAGTTGTACTGGTTTGCCCTTTCTTACAGATACTACATACATCTGTTTAAACTTGGGCTTCATGTTGCTTT
>JAJPCS010000018.1:3919256-3950644 GCA_021164005.1 Willisornis vidua nigrigula
TGCTTTTAAAGCTGAATGACAGAAAAGCATGCAGAAGAAAACACTTCATAAGCTCATCTAAATGCACTATATCTCCAAAGAAATAGAAATAATAACTTGCACCAAAATACCCTACAGATGTGTGACTCAAACCTTTTCTGACTTACCACACTCCCAAAGATTCGTCTCACATTTTGGAAAAGGTGATGTTGAAAAGGTCTCCACAGTAGTTTTAGTGGTTTTACAAGTTTTCAAAGCAGCTTGTCTGCATGGGATTCACTTCCCTGCATTGGCTCATCTCTGACCATTTTTCCTTCTTTCAGTAGCATTTCCTGAAAACTTCTTTTCATACTTCCTGCTTACTTCTCTCTTTATCCTTCTCTTGCTTCTCAGCTGGTTACTTCTAGTTAGTGACTTCCCTGATCATCCCACCATTCAAAATCCTCCCTCTCCTGGCTCCTCATTCCATCATTAGCTACTCATGAGACTGGAAAAGTTTGATCCATGTGAAGTAAACAAAGCCTAAGTACCACAGAAAATTAGACCAAGGAACAAAGAGGAAACATAACTTTGTGTTACATATTATTGAAGCAGAGATCACTGAGAGGTGGGCACTCAAAAATTACAGAAAAATGTTCCAAGTCTGCTTTAAAGAAAAACATAATACTGTAAATTGTTACAGAAACACCTAGAATATTCACTTATAGCGCAAAAAACCCACCAACAGATGAACTTTTCTTGATAGTGAAAAATATGGACTTCTGAGATTAAAATAAAAAACACTACCACCAAATACAACTAAAGATTAAAAAGTGTGGAGTGCTGGGGGCATGTGAGTGAGGGTGGAATCCCCTTTTAGAGTATTTGTGACATTAGCTTCAATGAGACAAAAACATATGCATGGGATAAGGCTGCTACTGTGAGGATAAAGGGGAATTTGTACTGCAGTCGAAGATTTTTTTTTAAGGAAAACTAATACAAGATGGAAGAGAAATTAAAGAGAAAACTTTTTTTTTTACATAATGGGATTTTAAAATGATGCACAACAGGCAGAAAGATCCTGTGCAATTAAAAAAAAGAAAAAAAAGAAAAAAAGAAAACCACAAAAACCCCATAAACATTGTGTGTCCGTACATGAAAGACTTTTCAAAACATTCTGCTGTCACCTAAGTTTGGGAAAGTAAAGTGTGGGATAGCAATGGTTATACATCTCTTTCCACAGGCAAGAGGTGCAGTAAGGATATTTGAAGGCAGGACTAGAAATAAAATCCAGACTGGAAAGAGAAAAGACAGAAGGCTTCAAAAATCACCTCTGGATTCCAATATATTGATACTCCACTGTTCCAGTAGGTCTGTTAACAGCTGGTTTGAAAAACATCTGGTCTGTGTAGATTTTTTATCACTACATCTGCAGGTGGCCCTTTGAATGGACACACAGCCTAATATGAGTAAAAAACCCTCACTCTCAAGTGACATAAAAGACAGCATTCTACAGGTAAAGCTGCTCAGGGAATAAAAACAAGAGAGACAAATATGTTATCTGATTCTAGTACAGAAACACTATTCTGTAGCATGAAGCTAGAGACCATGTGCTGTGAATAAAGTCCTGTAAAGTCTGGAAACTGGTTGCCTTGGTTGGAGCTGAGGTCCCTGTGGAAGATGCAATTTTGCATAGGAACTGAAAAATAAAAGTAATTGCCAGATTCCATGTATGCAAGATGTCCAGGCTAGCAGTGAAAGTCAACAGTGTGTTTTATACCAGTTCTCTAGAGAATGTGATACATTTGATATTGAGCAGTGGAAATTAAAAAAAAAAAAAAAGAATTCCAATGTTTGCCTTTTTTTTTTTAATTACTTGCTTATATTCTGTATCTGCAGGCTGCTAAGGATGAATGACCTAGTCAGGGAGGCCCTAAAGAGTTTCCAAGGATTCATATTGTCCCCTTAAGATGAAGGAAATTTCAGAGCACAGGACTTCTTTTATTGGAATACTCATTTTCAGAGCATAAAATAATGTTTCTCTCTCCTATGTTACTTTATGATAGAATTAATAAACACTAAAGACTCTTCCAAGTGTTTCAACCTGAACTCATGAATTGCCAACACATCTTTTAACAGAAATTAAAAGCTTTCATGGTCAAAAGCTTTTCTGTCTACTGCTCTTCTGTTTCTGAAAACTTCAGCTTACAAATACAAAATCAAGCACAAAGAGTAAACTTGCACACAGGTTGGCCCTTTTGCCTCCCACATGCTATTTTTGGGTTGGGTTTTTTGTGTGGTTTTTTGTTTATTTTTATTTTTTATTTTTAGCAAGTTAGTTAAGGGAAGGCAGGGGACATAATATGGAAAAGTACCAAGCAGAAAGACTGAACTTTCTAGATACATGAGCACTGTCATCTCTACACACTACCAAAATGGATGTACTTCTTAAGAATAGTGGTTTTACAAAGAATGTGGGTTCTTTTGCTCTTCTTCTGAAAAGAGACAGAGGTTCTAACCCAAGGTCTGTAAAACACTTTCCTAGTATAGTTAATAAGCCTTTTTTTGGTGACCTGAGTAAAGATCATTCAAGAATCCCAGGTTTCCATTTTCTTTGTAAATGCAATGCAATGTTGTCCCTTTCCTCTGTACCATATTCATGGAGGGATTGATGTTTTGATGAACAGGAAACATATGACAAAACACTGAGAATTTTAATAACAAAACCCCTACCCAAGTAGTCTCAGATTTCAAATACTCCTCTTGTTTGGCTTCTCAAAGAATTTTTTCACATTTGAAGGAAAGCAATTATATATATTTTTACATACATACATACATACATATATATGTTTATCTTGTGTACAGCATATAATAGAACAAAATCATCTATCTGTTCAGAATAATTTTTCAGAAAGTGGTGTTCCCTAAGGGATGAAGCCATTCAGAAAAGACAACTAGAAACCAGCATATTTGTTACATAAATCTATTTGTTTCTTTATTGGGTTGCTCCTAAAGATAACTCTTACAACAAGAATATGTTTCCCATTTTGCCAAGGAAGGTGACCTGAGAAGAGATGTATCTCTCACTTTCAATAAAAGAGTAAAGACAACAGGGAAAAGGACTGTCACCAGTCACTTGACAGTAAATGAACCTCATAGCCCAGAGGTTCCAGATACTATACACAGCATGGACAGGCTACAGAGGAGTCCACAGATGGTGCTGGTAGCAAAGGGCACAGTGGATGCCCTGGTTGACATAAGTAGACAGCTCCTGGTCCCTCAAGGAAACTTTTGGGGAGGGCAGAAGAAACACACCCAGTCAGCTGCTTAAGGAATGGTGAGGTTAATGCATTACAGCTCATTGGTTTAATATGAATACACTACTGTATATAAGAGCCATAATGTGATACATTTGAAGCCTAGCAACTACACTTTTAAAAAATCTTACAAAAAAAAAAAAAGGAAACAGACTGTATAATGACTACCAATTAATGTGCCTTTGATGATAGTACAGAGGAAGAAGCCAAAAAAAGAGAAATGTCTGTGTCTTAAACAAACAAGGAAAAGTAACATGTTGAGAGATCAAAGATGGTGTTTGTAGGCAGAGATGTACAGTAAGAGCAGACTGACTGAATGTTGTTTAAATTCTAGAAACTACAGACCTATTGGATAGCTACAAAGGTCTCAGTTTCTGGTGCTCAGTCACCATGGCTCTCAATGCCATGGAACAAGTTTGGTATATACATTACTTTCACTGCTTCAGTGAAGAGAACAGGTAAGTGCAACTTTCATGACCGCAAAATGGAAAAAACAAAACAAAACACCACTTATGTGAGAAGTGAACAAAGAGATCAGAGCCCTGTCAAGATCTCTGTAGTCTGTGAACACTATGCACAGATTTAAATGCTGTCTGTAGGTGTACTGGGTGCTTTGCACCCATCAAAAATGAAGCTAAACATAATAACCATGTGTCAGAGTTCAGCAGGTAAAAATAACAGCAATATTAGTTGAAGGAGTGAACTCATTATAATATCTAATTTGGGAACTATTTGTACACAGACAGTTTGCAAAGTGCATTTGAATATTGTTCAGCTCTTATTCTCTATAGGAAAGATTAGGAAAGAATAGATAGAGGATGAAAGAGAATATAAAATAAGCAAAAGAGCCTTCAGAAGAAAAGAAAGTCTTTTAGCTATGTTATTTTCAAATTTGTTCTTATATGATTCCATTTCCTGCATCCATGCACGATCTTGGCATATGTGCAGAATAAACTTAATATTCAGACCCCAAAGAGACATGTAAATGCTCTAATTATTAATATTTAGATTCCTAGAATTTGTTGGTTTCACTAAAAGTAGGTGTAACTAGTTTTGAAATTCTAAAGCTGAAGTGCAAAAATTGTAAATCAGATAGAATCCTACTTCAGTCTGAAACTGAAAAAGTACAAGCAAATTTCAAATTCCTGAAACTTAAATGAACATACATTTTGTGTATTTTAGGACTGGCCCAGTAATGCAGCATAAACACTAGAACATGTCAAATGGCCATCTTCAGACTCTGTATAAACCTAATACTCAAGATAGCTGCTACCTTAACAATTACAGAAATATTTGCAGGCAGAGCATGAACACTGTATTATTTATGATCAGACTAAACTGCTGTAAATGTATTGCATGGCCAAACTTCACGAACAAAGATTTGGGCAGGGCTCTCCCCACGTGGGTGTGCCCTTCCAGCCTGCCCAGTGGATTTTTAGGTGAGGCTCAGCGTGCGCAGAACTGGCCCCACCGTTTCAGTCCTGAGGTCCATCTGCCACGGCCGAGCGAGCTTGGACAGTGACAGTGAAGTCCTCGGGACTGTCACAGCACCCGGTACTAACCGGGGCTGACCCTGCTGAGCATCCGAGATCTGACGGGATAGGATGGCAGAGAGGAATTGAACTGCCCGGTACGGTCTCCACTGAGACTCGAACTCACGACATTGTGATCCAGAGTCCGGAGTGCTCACGGGACCGCCCTACTGCTGTAAATATGTGGCAGAAATATTTAAATTTTTCAGAAGTTCTTGAGAAGCTAACTCTTAGTGTCTGGAAATTAGCAGTCATTTGTGAGAAATGTTTTTCAAATAGTACTGCATTTGTCAGAACTTTACTGAAAGATTACTGGAACGTATTGCTCTTACAAGGCTAAGCTTTTAATTATCGATTTTATTTATGTTGTGTTTACATCATAGTATAAATCACAGTATAGCACTCATAAAATTAGATATAACCCATCTGGAGCGAAACACTTTAAACAAAAGGTTATTTTTATATTAAATAAAAGCTTTACAATGTATATTTGTATTTTATAAGTTTTTCAAGGCTACAAGCATTTTTGAAGTGCTAAAATTTTTTAGTAAGTTTGGCATTTTAACTTTTCTTTCTCATCAGTGATGAGAGAAAAATGCCAGAAATCTCTGCAAAGTTGGGGATCATTTGCAAGGGACAAGGAGATCTCATAAAATAGCCTTTATGCCACAGAATTCTTGTGCCAGAGTACCGCCATAAAGGGGAAGATGGAGGAATTTCTGTGCTCTCCTGTTCAGAGGGGTTTCATTCTTTTTTTTTTTTTTTTTTTTTCTGGGGACAAAGGGTAAATGAAGACAGGTTGTTTTTAATTAATGGAATTTCTGGAAGCCTGTCTGATGAAATGAGCTATAAAGGTGAGAGAAGAAACAGCTTTCAGTCTTCACTTCTGACCAGATCTTGCAGTTTTTGCAGCAGCAAAAAATCTAAAGAATTTATCAGAGTTCTCCTGCTATTTGGAGATTTCCAGTGGTGGTTATACCAAGAGATTGTGTGTGAATTTCCATATCTATATTTTTTTCTAATGAGAATTCAAATTTCTATCCCCCCTGACTCCAGAGAGAAGTTTGTAGATATGAAATCAGTGCAAACATGGAGACTCTGCACAAACACTTCAAAAGCAGAAGGCAAATAAAATAACCTCAGATGACTATATATATTTTCCAGCTGCTACTGTGATTTTGGATGGTCTGGGGTCAGCAGTATTGCTCTTGCAGGCTAGGCTTGAACTCCACACCTGAGCCCTGTTCCCATATGACTAATCCCATTTATTCTTTTATCCAGGCTACATATTTTCCCTCTGATTTCCAGTATTTAAAGATGTACTGCAGCAAGAGCAAAACTCAAAGGTGAAGTTATGCTCTCTGTGACACATTCATCATTTTATTACCCACACAATTAACAACATAATTCATATGAGGGGTAGCTTGAGTGAACACTGTAGGGCTTATGATATGAAAAAAGAGAATATGAGAATATTCATAAAAATAATTAGAGAAAGAGCAAAAATAGAGAGGCTCATTTTACATCCACATATTAAACTATGAGAAACTCTAAAGGCTTAAAGAAGAAGTGGTGTGGCCAAAGGGAATCTCAAACAGCAAGAGACCCCAAAGCACTAGCAGGAGTTTCTGATAATTCGGTCAAAGATACAAAATGGTCATGGAGATAATGTTCCTCTTCTTGGTGACTGCATGGGGGGACAGAGTGTATCAAGAGGAGGAATAACAAAAAGAAGCACATAAAAAAAACAGATTATCTTTGATTTTCTAGTATTTGGGTCTATGACTCAGCCTACAGGAGGCAGGTAAAGAATCATTTCTGTATACCTGGATATTCAGGTTCATTTTATTGGAGCCACACAACTTAGTGAATTCAGGAGTAACTGCAGGTGCTCTTCATCCTACATAATCCAGTTAAAATTAATGACCCCTCTCCTGGGAGCAGTCATCCTTACAGGAGCCAACATTAAGGTGTTATCTGATAAGAAAAAAGAGATTTTTACACTTGTCTTTCAGATTCTTTATGGAAAAGGGTTTCCCTTCTAAGACCAGTGAAACTTTGTTATTGCTCATCCCACAAGAAAGCAAGATTTTTTTTAAAAGTGGTGCAATATTTGTAATGTTCCATGAACAAACAGTATATTGGCCATATATATAGAAGTACATACTTTCTACATCATTAAGCCACACTTAACTCTTCCTAAGTTGGATCTACACGTAAGGTGATAAAGAGACAGATCTCCACAGTCCTGGCAAGCCCTAAGATCTGAGTGGAGCGTGGAAGCATGGGCAGATGAGGCTTCCAGCACGAACAACATGGGAAGAAACTGAAATAAATTAATTGCCTTGAGTTGCTGAAATGGACCCATAGCATGGAGGACTTCAGGGGAACCAGAACATGCTGTGTGCTTGAGACAATCTTCCTGGCAAAAGTCAGCAGTAGATAGCTTAGCAAAACCAAGGCCACGAGCTGGGGACATTGTTGTCCAGACATTGACCAGAAATGACTATTTATTTTATACTGATCCTATTATTAGCTGCACTGTGGTAACAGAGATGGTCACAGTGACCAACTTGAGCTTTGTGAAGAGCAAAAAACATCCAAAACACCCTATAAAAATATCTGCCTCAAAAGGATGTACTATAGATCAGTGCAAGTCTAGGATACCACCAGAACAGGGAAAGACAACATTTACCTATGCATGAGTATGTTTTCTGTAGATCCCTCCATAGTCATCTCATGAGGTTATAATTTGAATGTTGGGCCCATTAACTCCTCCTTACATGGAGAGAACAGAAGCAGTAGCCAGAAAGAATCTGCTGAAATGAACTGCCAATGCTGGCAGCAAACCTCTAGATTTTATTTTCCCTTTGCTGATTTCCCACTGATTTGTTGTCCCTTTCATATCAACTCTTAGCCCAAAGGGCAAACGTACCAGCTGATAAACCTACTTCTCCTCATCTTTTATCTTCCCTCATATTTCAATAACTTCACCATTTGCTACAACTTGTGACCTTGAACTTGCTCCTTAGTTTTACCTGAAGAGGACTTTTTTTCCTGTTACCTTCACATGTCACCCTTCACAACATCTGCGTTTGCATACTATTAACACTATTTGTGTTTTTCATAATCCCTACAAAATAATCTATGTTGTGCAACTCTTTGGCCTGCAGGACCTTCTTACCTTCCAGCATAACATGAAGCATAGGGAGAATGCTTTCTAAGAGGCCTGCTAAGAACTTCAAACACTATTGCAGTAGCTAAGCAATATATCAGTCAAGTTCTTCCTACCTGCTCCAGGTGATGGGTTTTTCCAGTCCTCTTCTGCATTATAAAGCTAGACAGCACCAGCACTGCTTTGGTTATTTTCTTGTAGTTTTAACAAATAGCTCAATTTCATTTCATGAACAAAAAAAACCCCTGAACAATTATAATGCAGCTACTAGCTGTGAATTTAGAATGGCCAAAAGCAAAACTTAAATTGGACAGTTAAATATCTGAGCTTGAACTCTGCTCTTTCTGCATATCCTTACTAGTGCAACTTGAATGTTCAAACGTTGCGAGAAGATGAAAGAATACAATATTGAACTAAATCAAGGTTCATTTTCAAAGTCAAACAAATATTAGTAAAACAGTTTTCTGCTCTTTATTGATTTCTATTAGCTGGTCAGTGATCAGTAACTTAAACTCTGATAATATTCTTTTATGTCTTTGTTCTGATTCAGACCATAGAACAAGTCACCTCTACATTTTTATATTACTTTTGTGTTTTGGCTGGGGTGAGCGCAGAAACCCAATAACCTGTTTCAAACACCTTGTCTTTTTGGAAGGCTTTCAAGCCCTTCACAGCAGAACTAGTTTCCTGCTTCCATTTCACATGGGTCACATTGCTCAGCTCCTCAGGTTTATGAAGCATTAAAACAGTGCTGCAAACCTCATCTTCTACTTCACTCTTCTGACAATGTCATTCTTTTCTGCACCTCCCTGATTTAGGTCCCCATTTCAAACCTTCAGTTTGCTCTCCACTTTCAAAGCCCTGCACAGACTTGGGAAGTTGGATCTCACTCTCAGTTCATGAAGCCTTTACCCTGTGTACAATCAAGCAAATTATTTTGTGTTTTCTTCCATGCCAGTCCTTGCAAGGAGCTTCCATCAGGATTTCTGTCCCCTGTTTCAGAAATGAGACAGGCGGAAGGAAGGGGACCCCAGGTTGTAAGGGATTCTCATTTTGTTATGAAAAATAAAGCAAATAGTTCCATAGCTGATTAATCCTTTTAAGGAAAGAAGGTCAACAGAGTCATTTGGAGGCATGTGGGATTTCCAAGATAGGAGATACTAGCAGAGACCAATCCTTTTGGATTTTCAAAACAGACAAGACAGGTTGACCTTCTGCTTGTCCTTTAAAAAGAAAGGAAACAGCATTCCAGTAAGTACTACAGCCATTTGGCTCAGCAATATTAGGACAAGATCCTAAGGATGTTTGGAACTGACAGGCTCACATACAATCTTTATTGTTCTTTAAGTTTAGACAACTGATACCACAACCATCTAACTTTGCACATGCAGCTTAGCTTTGATGGCTATTGACCTCTGTGGTGGTTTAACAGCCAGCTTGTTCCAATGCTTCTGGAAAGCCCAGAGGCACCCACATCTACAACCTGAAGGCTGCCAGTCCAGTCCCCAGTTTAACCAGTTCAGTGGCAGTATTTGACACTTGAGTCTTATATTTTACCACTTTTTACACATTGAAGAGCAGAATAATTACTGACAAGTAGTCAATTACTCACCTTTTAACACGAGTTCCTACATCAGATGGCAGTACTGATTATTCTCTTTCTTCTTCCATTAATGTACTTCACTGTCTACAGTTTAAAAGTACAGTAAAGAGCCAAAATTTGCAGGGGCAAAACAAAAGAAAATAGTGTTAAATTAGAAGTGATAAAGTCAGGGCAAATAAAATTGTAAGGATAATCATCTTGAACTGTTTGAACTTATTTTAAAAGGCAGTAAATAGGGCTATTCACACATATCCCCCAAGGACTGTATTCCTCTAAAATGATGAAAGGTAGAACATAAACCAGTGGCGCCAATGTTATTATGATAATCTTATGTGCTTCTGTAGCTTTTTGCACGTAACTTTTTGTAGTGTAAAACACTTTTGATAAGCAAGTTCCTCAATAGTATTACTTTTTTTTTTTTAGTGTAGAGCTCATCTAAACATTTCAATAAATAAACCATAACAGTGTACATGCATATAGCAATTTTTCCCTAAAATCTTTTCCATGAAGAAGCTCTGCCTCCAGCACATGCCTATTACCAGTCTCAGCAAGTGGTCACATCAGTGTCGGGTTTTGTTCTCAGAATTCACCTGGGTTTGTTGTGTTCTCCATTAGAAGACAAAAGCCTTTGCAGGCAAAATGCAATTCACCTTGGTCCACTTTGTGAACGCTTGACACGTGACAATGCTGTTCTCAGACAGTCCACCTACAAATAGCCTCATGGAACACTTCTACACAACTGCTTCTAAAGAGCTGGCAGTACTCTGGTACTGCCAGTCGTTAAAGCCATGGGTAAGACACATTATCTTACAGCTCCCACATATTTATCACAAGGAGCCATGCAGGTCAACATGCCTCTGTCAACCCCACTGTGCCAGAGGTAACACCATGTGCCCTGGGTGTCCCCAGCTGTGTCTCCCTCCATGATCTCCTGCTGTGGGAGAGGAAGGGAAAGCCTGTCCCCAGTTTGATCGCACTCGTTCCCAAGGAGATGTCTCCATTACCCCAAGAAGAATGTCAACTGTGCTATGGCTTGGAGGCCCACACCAGCAGAACCTAGGGCCAGAGGACAACCTGCAGAGCCTCATAGCCAAAATCACTGACCTGCTCTGACCCTGAGTGCTGACAAATCAACATTATTCATATTTCAAAGTCAACTCTAATTTCTTCTGTGCTAGAAGAGAGTTGTCCCAGGGAGAATTAAATTAGTTCCAGAGACTGTGAGGCCAGAGTTTAATTCCAAAGCATCTCCTTGTGCAACTCACATACAGGTCATGATTTTAGGTACTGCTGGGGACCCTCTGGGTGCAGTAACACTGTGTTTAGCAATTCTGTAGTTATGTTCATCTATGTTCATCTATTTGCTGGTTTGCCTACACTGTCACTGAGCTGACAGGATTTTATTATGCACCAGCAGTGAAGCATGGCACCATTAATCTCAGAGCTCTGCCAGCATCAGTCAGCCCATTTTGCTAGCATGTACTGTAAAAAGTCATTTCCAAAACCTATTTTAACATTGTCATTACCTGCAAAACCAGTTGGGCAGCTGGGACCACAGAGCAGCATTTTGCTGTGTCACAGCACAGATCAGGCTGTCTGTGGCATTGGCTGCACCACCAAAGAGGCTAAAACAGGATTCTGAAGTTCTTTTCCCAGCAACTTGAGTAATGTCATTTACTGAATACTTAGGGTGAAAAAATGCTTTCAGGAGTCTCACCTTTGTATTTTGGAGTTGTATTTTGGGTCAATGCTTTCAGGAGTCTCACCTTTGTATTTTGGAGTTTTATTTTGGGTAATATCTTTGATAGAGTAGGAAATATGCACTGAAGTAATATGATGGAACAAGAATGGATATTTTCAAATATTTGTTGCAACAATTGGCACCTTTCAATTTAAAGCAAGGACAAATGGACAGATGAGTGACATTATAATGTAGTCAAGCAAATGCAAGATAAATATAACAGCATGAAAATCTGCAAGAAGCAGCACAAAGTGTTGTCTCTTTATTGAGATGAAATGACACAGAAAGCAGGGAAAGAATAAATGAGAGGCATATTAAATTATTGCTATAATTACACTTAAATAATGATGGACAGAGACACTTATCTAATACCTCTCTAAATTTATCCTGTGGGCAAAATAGTCCTTTCTCCCACTACACAAATGTAGACTAATTAGTGCTACAAATGCTTGATTTTCATTTATTACATAAATCAAGAGTGACTTCCTGTAAATAAAGTTATGCTAATGTAAACAGATAAAAGAACAGAAATAACATCTAGATTTTTAGTGTTTATTATTTTCATCTATTTACCTATTTATGTTTATTTAAGTAAATAAGAAGAAATGTGAATCTGAGATCTGGATTTTGTTTTGCTAAAAACAAGAACAGAAAGCAAGTTGCCCTTATGAAAGATAAACAGCAGTCAAAAAGGCCTGAGACCGGACATGAATGACAAAATACCTGCAAAATATTAATAAATAGATCTGTTTGCTTATGTTATTTGTTCCAGGATTAGAGTTGCTGCATGGAAGAGCTGGGAATTCAGGATTGCTTCTCTATCATGCGCTGAATAGTTTGAGGAAGATGAGAAACAGGGACAATGCCAACAAAATCTGATACTGTACCTTAAGACAAGGAGGATGAGATAATGGAATAGCTCTGGTTTTATACCAGAATGGCTGATACAAATCCAGAATCCAAACCTGTAACAACAAAGCTACATCTCAGAGATCCCTTTCCAACAATAAGCTATGTCAGTCTTGGGTTTTTTCAGCTATGTCAGACCAGAAAATGCACAATTATGAGCAATCACAACCATTTGAGCATAGGCCAGTAAAGATGAAAAGATGTTGTCGACCTCTGTCCAGCATCACAGTCATCAGGTCATTCCTGAAAGATGCTTGACAATTAGTTTGTATGTCCACAATGCTGAATTCGCAGCCTCCTCATGCAACCTAACCCAGGGCATCAGTACTACCAGAATTTTTTTCATAATGCCCAACTACAATTATTCACTGGTGAGATTTAAGATTACTCTTTCCTGTTTATGATTACTATTTCCTATTCTTCTGCCCACAGACATGGAGAGGTTACTCTCTGTCAGTCTGTGGCAGCTTTCACAAACCTGGAAATTACTATATCCTCCTCCAGCCTTCCTGTGAAGGTAATCCCACTGTGTTTAATCCTTTCCATGCATACCATGCTTTTGTAGACTCTGTTCATTTTCACTTTTTCCTTGAGTGTTTTGCAACTGGTCCATATTTTGCTTGCTGTGTATTAGCTAAGACAGCCCACATTACTGCAGCTGAGGTCTTAGCAATGAGCAGAAAAATAACTTCAGGGCTTTACAAGTTGCCTCTCTCTTTATACCGCCCACCACCATTTTCACAGTGGAATGGCACTATTGACACATGTTCAGCATGTGAAACACATCCAGACTCTAAAGCTTTTCTCCAGTTATTCCCCGTGGTGTGCCACTGTGGACAATTGATTATGCCCACGTGCAATACTTAGCTGTAGCAGGATACTCTGCGTGGACTGGGGGTAAAACACCTTGAACAATACCCCATTTGCAAAGCTGTACGTGGCAAATGGACAAGGGGATGTCCCTGATGCTGAAAGTTGAAACCAGCTTAACTCATCAATCTTGAAGTTGAAGATCCTGAGGAAGAACAATTGTTTCCCCATATAAACTGTCACTAGTGAAGTTGCAGCAGGCAAAATACCTGGTAAAGGAATTGATTGTACTGATAACCTACCTAAAGATTCAAAGCTGACACAGTCAGCTTGGAAACATATGACTGACAGTCAACCACCTTACACTATCAAAGCCCAGCCCTATGTTTTAAAGATAAGGTGTTTCAAAATACCCCTTCTTGGAGCATGTGTGGAGATTCCTCCCATGAGTGGGGACACCCTTCAAGGTTATCCCTTGAGACTGTATGAAAGAGATTTGCTGTGGTCATTGGTATGGGTGAGTGAGATCAATCTCTACTTAACGATTGTTTTTACTAGCCTCAATATAATAGCTTCAATATTGCTTCGAAAAATAGTGCATTATACTGATAGCTACAGCTATCTCTACTGTGTTGTAAATAATTCTGACTATTGGAGTGTAATCATTATTATAGTAAATTTAAATAGATTTTTTCTAAAATATATATTTCATATGCCATACCTAATCCTGCAGAACAAAGCTGTATAAACATTCAATTACACCTATATAATTCTTTAGTTAAAAACCATTGACAAAGTCTGGAGCTGAGATTGGATGCAGCTGCACCTAGACTCCTCTCCAAGAAGGAGTTTAGAAAGGAAGGTGGGGCTTTCTGCACCTCATACCTCAATGAGTGCTTTTATATTCTCATTTGACAGCTTTCCCATTGTGGAAACATAACAGCTATTCTTAGAAAAACTTTTGCAACATATAATTATAAAGAATTTCATTTTATCCTGCTTAGACTTTCTTAATTATGAAAAATATTTGTAAAGAAGATTTTAATTATTTTATGACTGGGATAGGTAAGAAATGCGAATTCATTGAATTGGATTATAACTAAGATGAAACTCTTAAAAACATATTAGAGTGCTATAAAGAAAAATGTATAGCAAAAAATATACACTAAAAAAATCAGCACATTATATTGGGTTTACATCTTTTATTTATGTGCAGTCTGTATATTTTATGATATTGTGTCGGGAATTAAAAACTGTTCACATTTTGGTCTGTGTTTTTGCTAATGCCACCCATGAAAAGATTTATCCTTTTCCTGCTGATTTCTAGGGTACAAAAGCTGATAGAGTGAAGGCTTTGTTCTTGAAGACAGAGTTTACATAAACTAAAGATATTTGAGTCTCTCCTATTAGTTGACAGCCTTTGGAAGAGAACTGAGGGGGAGAGAGCAAGCAGGAAGAGAGAGAGCAGAGCCTTGAAGAAAAAACCTCTATCGAGGGGGTGGGGGTGAGGGGGAAAGTGAGGGTGGTGGCCTCACCTCCCTAGGTAAACATCCCTAGCAACCTCAATAAAAAGTGAGAGGGCTCATGCTCTTTGCGTTGGTGGTTTTTCCCCCCAAAACACAGACGGGATGCCTGCTGTCTGCTAATGCCTGGAGGATGTAGCCCCTGCCTTCAGGGGAGTGTCCTGAGTTGGTAAGAAACCTTGTGTAAGTAACCCTGTAGTGAGTGGGGTGCTTACATGTTTGGGTTTATTGCTTCAGTCTCCCTCCTTCTCTCTCCCTTCTCTTTGGGTACCCACTATTTGGTCACTCCTGTTAATAAAGATACTGTTTCCTGAACTCTCTACAGTGCTCAGCCTCTCTTTTCCAGCAACTGTAGAACCCAATCTGTTACAGGTATATTATAGAAATTGTAAAAATGAAAACTCTATTAACATTTTGTTTAACTTTTCATAACTAAGCTTGAGCCAGTTCTTGCCATAACCATAGCTGCAGTCATTTTAGATCCAAAAGTCAGCTGTTATACTCAAGACTTTCACATACAATCAAATTCACTGTACTGGTTTCTAAGGAGAAAAAAAAGGAGAGGGGGAGTGGGGAAAATCTGAGGAAAACAATGTTTGATAAACTAGAAAAAAAAAAAACATGGCGTGTACTGAAGTGTGTGAACAGTATGTGAGAAGGCCGAGGGCAATTTTTTCTTTTTCTCTTTTTTTTCTTTTTTCTTTTTTTTATGGCAATCCTGTAGATTTTGTCCTGTAGGACAATGTAGATTTTTACTTCCTCCAAGAGAAGAAAAAAACATATCTATAGAACCTCACTGGCAGAAAAATGCAACACACATCCTTATGTCTAACAAAAAAACATGAACCAACACATCCAACTCTGTTGATGTAACATGTGTTGTTAAATACAGGTACAAGACAAAACAGGTTTTTGTGTGATAATAATCATAAGAAAGTGACCTGGTGTATGCAGAGCCCACCACATCTGCAAAGGAAGGTATGGACGTGGTGATTCTCATCTAAGTAACTCCGAAGGGGAAAAAATTTTGCAAAGACACCTATAAATTTGTCAATAGGGTGCCCATGCAATGTGCTTTTAAAAATTTAAAGTTCCCCAAAAGTACAGAAATAACACAAGGCACACAGAAAAGATGAGGCTAAGTGCCTGCAGTACTACAGTAAACAGCCTCCAAAACCCCACCCCAAGTCTTTTCCAAACAAAATATATTATTTTGTTAAATATTCTACCTATTTTTGCTCATACTCTTAGTTTTTCAATGACCTGTTGGCATTACTCATAGAGCTATTCTTGCTCTCCCTGTAATTGCTACAAACTGAATTCACATGAGTGAAGCCCTACTGCAAGAGCTCAACTTTTGGACTTCAGACACTTGTTCTTTCTAAATTTTGTAATGAAAATTTGGCCTTCTCCCACACCAAAAATGTATTCTTTATTTCTTTAGTAACAGCTTCAAATACATGTGGTTGTTACATATACAGAGCACTGGCAGAAAATTATCTTTAAGAGACTGGAAAACATGTTGCTTTCAAAAATTTTTGACATCAAAACGTGTTGTAAAATTAACATTCTATTCTTCATCAGCTGTTTTAACATGTAACCTTTAAACCTAACTCTACATACTATTAAGTGTCTTAAAATGCCATCGAAGCCTTCAATAGTCTAGTAACATCCTCCTGGGAATATATTGGGAGCTTTTACTAAAACTGTTCAGAGCAGATGAAACTAAATCATCAATTACTGTTTCATAGGACACATGTTAAGCAGAACAAGGTTTTACTACAAAAACAACCATTTCTGGCAATCAGAAAATCTGCTGCAGAAGGACTTAAATTAAAAGTAGTCATTTAAGATTGATTTGTAATGTTTGATATTTACAGTATAGTGAGTCAAACGTCCATCACTGAATTATTGAGTAATGTTTCCTCCAAATCACATAAATGCCTCCCATCACTTCACTGTACACTCTGAATCCACATCCAAGACTTTAACTTAAACTAGTGCCATAGATTTGCTAGGTTAACCTTGGGAGAATTTACAAAGAATGAGTAACTCACATAGACTTCAAAATACTGGTAAAAAATTTGTTATTTAGAGCAGACTCTCTGTCTCTTCCTTACTCTAATTCTGGAGGGATTTTGTCACATTTTTATAAAAATAACAGAAATAAGAGCAGAGTCCCAAATGCTTTGCAACAGTATGTCCTAGTTTGAGATGCTGCCAGTGGTCTTCCCATCATGCTTCTATATTGCTTCAGTATTGCAAGAAATCTAATGTTGTTTTTTCACCCATATGAATTCTTGGTTGAAATTCCGAAGTTGATTTCACACTCTTGACAGTTTAATTAGGGAATGGTTTACCCTACTTGAACTTTTTAACAATCATAGAAGTCACTAAAGAAAAAGACATGATGATTACAATTACCTGTCAGTCTTCAGCAATGTCTCTACACTGAATGAGAGACTATCTGTACTAGAAAGAATGTCTGGTTTAAACTGGGGCTGCAAGGTTCAGATACACTATTACAGTGAAAGCCAGGAACATTTCAAAATAAGTTCTTATTCAAAACATGGATTATTATAAAAAGAACTGGTTTTAAGCACAGGGTTTTAAGATGGGAAGTTAATACAATGATACACAGAACATCATTTTTCCAGTGTTGTTTATGGATGCTTTCTGCTCAGCATTTCCCACAAAGAATGAAGCATGGACAGGATGCAGCAGCACTCCAAGTTCCCAAGCTCCACTGCACTTCAGCAGTGCCTCCTGGCTAAAATGAGATGATGCATTCCCATTTCCTGCCTGAAGAGGAGGCTGCCCAGGGAGGGATTGGTGGATTTCTTCTCTCTTAAAGCCTGTCAGTCTTTGAATCTGTCATGAAACCAGATGACGTTTCACCAGACCTGTGTGAAACATCACCCCTTTCTGGAGCACAAGCCCAGATGGTCACTGCAGTGCAAGATCAGCTGCAGATCTGCTCTCCAGGTGGACTGATACCCAAACCTCCCAGCTCTTTAAACTCTGCTTTTCTTTTTATTTTCCTTTTTTTTTTCTCTCCAATGCTCATTGAAAATGTTACCTGGAGCACACACCTCTGAACACACTGAATACCCTCCATGCCTATGGACATCAATGGGAACTCATAGATGCATCTTAGTTTTTCAGTCTATTCTTCAAATGAAACTAAGAAGACATATTTTGTAGAAATGGTCATAATCATTTGTGTTCAATAGATATAATTATGTATAATCTGTATAAATCTGGGAGAATGACATAATGATGAATTCTCTCCAAGATGTAGCTATGCAGTATCTGAAGAAGTTAGTAAAATGTGGCTAAAAGAAATAAATGCCTTGGATATAGTTAAACAGTTCACACACTCATTCAGAACCCATTAGAGTGATCAACATGCTTATATATACTATGAGTTACTTTAGCCATATTTCACAATTCTATGCATTGTAATTTTGAAAAAATTTAAATAGAAATACCTAGCTGTGAAAATCCCTCCATAAATGACAGCCTGTCATGGAAATCTCCATAGCAGAAATTTTCTTCTAAGCTGTTGCACCTGACCAGTTGCATGGTTTAATTGCTGTTAACATAGGGCTGACATTTCAGCACAAAACAAATTGTGCCTGAAGTTGAGACTGTCAAATTATACAGTGCAAGGAAGAAACCAAAAGTGGTAATGCAAAGATGTAGAAATAACAAAAAATAAAATCACATTAAATCTGATGCTGTGGCACAGCTAACATATTGAGGCTCCAAGAAGATGTTCATGTTGCTTTGTCAGCCTACAACTTATATTGGCCGAGGCTGGAATATATTTGCAGCACAATACAAAGATTTCTTACAAACTGGTATTTTTCAATGGCAAGGTTTGCACTATTCTTTTTCAGCTTTGGAGGCATTTATAAACAATTCAGCTAGGTCAAAGTCAGGAAGAACTCCCCCTCTTCAAAACTTCTCCTCAGTTTGGTAGATGTGACCTGAAGAAGGTGGGTATTTCTCAACACACAGATTTTCTGCCAGAACATTTCAGGTCAGATTTCACTGACCTGAAGCAGGGGTAATGCTACTGCCCTATCTCCCACTAATAAAGGAAGGAGAATTGCCATGTCAGCACAGAAAGTCAAAGGCAAGGTGGTTGGGGATTTCTGCCATCTTAAATCTTCCTCCTATCATTATATCTCAGTGTGCAGTTTTTATTAATAAAATAATACTCATTCACAAGGAAGCTTTCTGCAAAAAATTTCATGTGATTCCCTGCTGTTAAAATCTGAGTATTGAGAGATGCTTCTGCCTGAAAGAAGCTGCACATGAGACCATAGACAATGTCAATAGTGTGGGTTTTATTTAACAATAAATGTCAGGTAGAGATAAAAAGAAATAGGAAGGTGACAGGGAGAGAGAAAGAGAATGAAAGAGGGACAGATTGAATACAAAGGTATCATCACTCATGGATCAAAGAGCGTCCCATTAGTCCTTCTTCTGGTTCCCTTAGTGGTGGGAGTCCCCACGTCCTTATTCTGGGGTATCATCCTTACACATGCCAAGATCTGGGTACCCACAGGGCACAGATGCTGTTCCCATAACTTGAGATGTTTTGAGTATAAGCAGTTTCTTCCTTTCCCAGGCTGTCACAGTGAGAATTTTTTTCTGGATGCATTAACCAAGATTGTGCTAAACAAACCTCACCTCCACTATGCCTGGAATTAGCACCTTCCTGTTGCAAGATCCTCTCTCCTGTGCTCATCTCAAGTTCCTGATGTGGTAGCTTATCTTACAGCAAGTTTCTTCTGTGGCCTTGGCAATGTTTAAGGCAATTGTGATCTTTAAGTCTCTTACAAATGTCTAGTGCGGACATCCTTCGGAACACATCCCTCTCAAAGATGGGCATACACATCTCTATTATAAAAAAGAGATATAAAAAAGAGATCACATCACATTCAAGTCAGACTTTGAAAAAGATTCAGTTACAATTTTATCCCCTAAAGGAATGTCAGCTATTCAAAAGACCTCAGTATGCAACAGCTCAGCTCTCACTGTCACACACATGGCCCAGAGCCTCAAGAGAAAGAAATACTATATTATAGCAAACTGTTGAAGTTCCAAGGCTGAGGTTGTACTTAATATGGAAAATATTCTACAAAGTTGAAAAATAATTGAAGTCTACAGGACATAGCTGCATCTGTACTTTGGTATTTTTGTCTCATGCACTTTATAGATTTGTAAATCAAACTCGTGCATAGATGCAAACACTGATGTGTACATGCACACACAAAGACAAAACCCACTAGTTTACCATCTAGAACTCACACAAACACTTCTACCATGCCAAGCTGCCCCAATTCCTTCTCAGACATCCATGAGTTAATATAGTAAAAATTTTCTCTTCTATATTGCAAAATTTGTTAGTCACATTCATCAGTCATCACAACTCTGAATTCATAAAGTCTGTAGAAGTCTGGTTATTGATTTATGGGGGAGTTAATAAATGTCCTCTAATACCCTTACTGCCCAACTACAAAAGCAACAATATTCAAGTTTCTAGAATCAGGAAAAGATTTGACTTCATATTAAAAGCTTGTTAACTTATGCAATCAAATAGAAATCTGAGTAAATCAAACTCATTTAAAATGCATGCACACATACATTCTCCTGAATGTATTTCTATTGTAAAAGCAAAAAAAAAGAAATGGAGTTGAAACAATTTTCTATTCAGTTATTCTCTTTAATCCTAAGGAATTAAAAATGCCAAGAGTTGAGTTATTTTAGGGGATAAGGAGGAAGGCTTTTACTCCCATTATGCTATATAGTTATTTCAACAGAAATATCAGTGAAGTACTCTTGCTTTCAAATGCAACTTGGTGTTGTCACAATAGTATCTTTTTTGTGCCACCAGCATCCTTTAAAAGTTCAGTATTTCAAGCACAAAAAATGTCTAACTACCTTGATTTTATATTAAAACTAAAAATAAATGTTAATAGATGAGTACATTTTAAGCCTTGACAGGTCTGTTGTGATCACCAGATCAGATCTCCTCTGTATCCCAGGACTCAGACACTTAAGCAATACTTTCTGTGTTGATCCATTACTTCTAACAGAGTGATAGCATATCTTTTAGGAAGACAAAGAATCATGTTTTCATTATTTCCAGGAATGGAGAAACAATCTCATCTTTGGGAAGCTGTTTGATGAGTCAGTCATAAATATTTGTGCCTTATCCTTTGAAATTTTTGTTATTTTTGGCTTCTGAACCACTATGTTCTGATATTGCATGCAATTAATTTGTCCTCAGGAGGGAATAATCAGACTTATGATGGACTGAGGGAGAATGAACCAGGTTAAGGGCAAAATAATGTACAGAGACAAAGATCAGCTACACCATGTACAAATTCCCATTCAGATAAATTGTAAGATGTTAAAAAAGGCAGCCCCTTGACCAGAACTCTAATTACTCCATGTACATCTGCAGAAAGAGGAGAACCACCTCTGCATTCTAGATCCAAACCACCTCTACAGTCAGAGCATAGAGTCAGACCAGTCAGATACTCTGAATAAAAAAATATATTTGAAAGAATTTTTGCTTAGCATTGTACTAATGATATTTCTACCCTGTACAGAAGTAGGACCCCTTTTAACTGCATTTTCTTTGAGGAACAGGAAATAATTCCATTGAAATAGGCAGTGGAGTACCCCTTTCCTAGTTCTCTCTTTAAAGAACATACTAGTAGTATCCAATCCTGTGTTGCTTGTTTGTTTCTGTCTGAAGCAACTCTTGAAAGATCAACAAAGCAACAGTGTTAAGGACCTTGCTGTAATGTGAATGCAGAGGGGTCAGAGGCCTAACATCAAATTCATGTTTTCTGTTCTTACAGAAGGGAAATGAGATATTCAAAGATGTTGGCTAATAATCTCACAAAAAGAATAATTCTAAAAATATTACTTTATTGTGAAATACACCTACCAAAATAAAGCATATTAATCAAACCACAGGATTACTGGCCTCAGGTGTTACTGCTGAAGACAAAGAACAGAAGAACAATCTCCCACTGAATTTGAGAAAAATCTACAGTCTTTATAGTTTTCATTATAGTTACACATTTCAAATGCAGAAAACTGTCTGGCAAACAAGTCTGACCTTTTTTCTAAATGTCACAAAAATCATTAGACTTAATAAATCCAATTAAAGCTAAGAGTTAATTTTAAGTGGAGATTTAGCCATATTCTAAGAAACCAGAGTGAACATTTGGCTTTTGTTACATTTCTTTCAGTCTGACAAACCCAAACCCTATCAAAACTCACCCTTTGCACTGATGATTTTTGCCTGTTGTATATGGCTGAACATGTTACAGATAAGTAGTTACTGAAGAGATGCAGTGACAAGTGCAAAAAGGCTTCTTTCAAATATTCCTCCTCATGGTGCTGGGCAATCTCTCCATGCTAGACATGGGGTCATAGTAGAGGAAAAAGCTCTCTACTGCTGCTTGCTGTGTAGTAAAGGAACTAAGAAGGACTGCTTTCCAAAGACTTGTTTCTTATCACCCCTAATTTTTATCTGCTGCTTATCCATCTCCCTTTCCAGCTCCCTGTTGCCCTGTTGGCAACATATGGCATGATTATATATGTGCTGATGGATCAGCCAACCTGTTCATGCTGTTTGACCAGCTGGCTCCTAGAAAGGATAAGGATTTAAATTATAACTGCCTTTACCTAACCAGGGAGTGCAAATTTGGGCTTGTATTTTCCATCCTGCCCCCTACTTTGCTGGCTGTTGCCAACAGGAAGAGGATAGCCAAGTTTTTCACGTGCCCATTTCACTTTTGTCATGGATGAGTACAGGTCCCTTTCTGTGATTAGCTGTCAATTCTTTACATCATTCCCAGGGAATTAACATCTCTGAGCTCTCTGGCTGGCTGTCAAAACTGGTCAAAATGTTTAAGAATTATGCAGTGAAAACTAACAGGTTGGTAATGTGATCAGATATGCATCATTTTGCTAAGAGTCAGGTTGAGAGTATATGTACAACTGCATTTATGTGCAAAATCAACACTCAAAATAAGGTCAAACATGAGTTTTGGTGACTTCATACATTAACATCTGTCAAACGAGTCACAAAAGTCAGCTGGGTGCACAGAGTCACCCTGAACCTACTGAGAAAACAAAACTTATTAGCTAAAACCTCAACATGGTTCTACAAACCTGTACCCTCGTAGATTTGGGTCCAAGTTCTTCATCCATCATCCTCATTCAAGGATTCACAATTCTTTTCTGTTTTGACGTGCCAATTTTTTTTTATCCCAGAGCAAGGAGATAATAAAAAAGGTTTTCAGACCTGCCAAATGATTTTAGACAGTTGAATTGATGTTTGCGATTTGGCAAGGTGATCCTGGCCCACCTTTAAGAGGAAATGTATGGCCTTAGTTAAGTGAAAGAGAAAATTTCAAAAGCGATCTTGATGCACAAAAGAAGCACAATACATATGTAAATTTCCTTAAAAGATTGTTTTGAAAGGCTTATCCTTTTGTCCCTTCCAACAGGTAATTTAATGAACTACAAGTCTCCTAATAGTAAACTGTTATATGTATTTTGGAACATTACCAACATTAACTCCTCTGGACTGTTAACAGCATAGGAGCATATAGTGTTAGGGTAACAGCAAAAAGATCTGAAGTAGATAAATACCAAAGCTCATAACAGAATAATAACAAGGACTGAAATGCAATTTTATATCTACAGTAGCCTAGCTCCTGGGCTGGTGGTTTTATTTCCATAATGTTAATCTGAAACTCTGAAGCCTAGGAAACCTCTAAGAGTACTTTAATACCCAATACATGAAGTTTGAGACAGAGTAAGTTGTTTATTACAATGAAACAACCCTTCATTCTCCACTACATTACACCTTGTCTAAACAGTGCACTGTCCTGTATCAGTAGTTACAGCTTCTATACTGTCTAGGAAAAAATTCTGATTAAGTTTTTTGTCTAATCATTATTTTAATAAAACATACAAATTTGTATAAATATATTGGAATCCTGTGGGGTAAAGTTGTATAAAAGTTCAATTACAGCTATATAATTCTTTAGATATAAACTGCTAACAAAGTCTCTGTCTAAGATTGGATCCATCCAACCTGGACTCTTCCGCCAGGGGATCCTCTCTGCACCTTGCGATTCAATGGGAGAGCTTCTCTAACAAATTTTTTCTGAGGCTCTCACTCTCACCATAACAGCCACCTTCCTGAAATCTTGCCTATCTCGTACCCACTGAGGAAAGAAATTGCATTTTTGTATAAGACAAGAGACAGTAACAAGACAGAAATGTTTTTCTAGAATGGCAGACCTGGAGTCAATATGGTACAAACACTGGCAAAGCAGGTGCAGGTCCCAGCCAATGGCACAACATACACACAGCAAGTCCTCACCTAGGAATGTGCCAGGAAGGTACCACTCATTTTCATGACATTTTACATGTAATGCAAAAATTATTCACAGCTGCGTTCACAGGCTCAATTTTTCAGCAAAGGACAAGGAACTGCTAGCACTGAGTCCTGGTAGTCTGTTTCGAAATTGAGTTTCAAGAGGAAAATATGCTTTTTCAGCCCAAGTCCTCTTTCACTTCATTTGCACAGAACTGAACTGAAGGAAAGGATGTAGAAAAATAAGCAAGTAAAAACCAGCAATAATAGCAAAGGCAGGCAGGGAAACAACTTTATCTTCAAATAATGAGGCTAAATTTACAATGTAGGCTGCTGAGATTTAAGGGGAAGCAATGACTGTGAATAAAGGAATATTTTTAGTATTTGACTTACAAGGAGAGGTCTCAGAGAAGGGACAGCTCCTTGGTCATATATAGTAAACACCAAGAACTGTCTGGATGTCTAAGGCACCTGCCAGAGAAAGATAAAATATGAAGAAAATATATTCCTCTTCCCATTCTTTTCCAAATGGTGGGGAAATGAGGTACAAATATTGGAAAGCACAGCAGAGGCCAACACAGACTTGATTTAACATATAATCTTTCAGCTTCCAGCTTGGATGATGTAATTCTCTTCATAATCAACAAATTTCACTTCCGCTGAGGAAAAGAGGGAGCAAATCAGCAGATTCTTAAGAATGTGCAAACAGCAAACAAACCAGTGAGGCATTAGCAGGTGATGCAAGGTTCTTCCCAAGTGGTACTACTTATCTGACTCAGAAGATAGGATCACAGTGATGATCATGATGAGAGCTTCTGCTTTGTATTTTTTAACAGGACAGGACTCTGTTTATAACCTCAAGTTCTGGTATTAGACTGAACTGCAGGAACACAGCAGGTGACAAACCTCCAACATCTTAGTCCCAGTTCATGCCCTCTGCTAATCTCTGGCTGGAGACTGAGTTATCAGATTTATCTGCTGGTATTTCCAATGGTCCAGAGCAACTGCAAAACTACCCTTTTTTTTCTTTTTTTTTTTTTTTTTTTTTAATTTAATGCAAAACCTGCAATTGCTTCTGTGTAACGAGGCTTCTTTCCCTCCACAGCAGTCCCAGCCAACAAGGGCACCACAGGAAAACCAACAGGCTAAATAATAATGTGAAGTGGCTGCAGCTTTCTGTTTATCATATGAATAGAAACACTGTTGGTCACAGTAAGCAGGGCCTTCACAGGAGGACACAAAGATCACACATTCACACACAGCTTTGTGCCCGTGTGCTACCAGTTATGTGGAGACTGAATGTGAATAATTGCTTCATTTGTGTCAAAACAACAGCAAGCATGGGAATGGTGCAGATTACTTACAGTTTCTCAGCCATATCTCCTGGGCAAGTAGGGAAAATATTCATATTTTTGAGGAAATGGTCTTCTGTAGATCAGGAGATTTTTACATCAAGACGAATTCCCTTATCAATATCTTTTTATGGGAAATGATATTCAGTTCAAGAAAATGTTTATGTGGCAAAGCACAGCCAGCAGAGAGAGCGCTAATTTAGTCTGGCTTGTTCAGACTATACCAGTCATGAAAATTGGTCAGCATGATCTTCAACCAATGTAGCTGGAACATAAGACCTCAGGAATTGTGAATCAATATTCTCCTGGATATAACTATGGTCCAAACCATTCTACATGTCTAAGATTTTACCATGCTTGCCTTCATTTTTAAATTTAAAGTAGCATACCTGAACCAGCGCTGGTTACATTTTCAGCTTTGTTTTGCTGCATTCCATAATTATCAAATTAATACCAACAAAGTCAGGGTCCACCAAGGAAAATGCTTGTCAGCACCTCAGATTAGCAGAAAGACAGATGAAATCCATGGAGATGGCTGGGACAAAGCCATTCTATCCACTGCAAGAGGTAAAAGAGATAATAACTTTTCTCTGTAATGTAGTTTAAAGGCTGTCACAAGCCAAATAGAAGCAGTGGGCAAAACCAGAGCTAAAACACTTCAAAAAGTGAAAGAGTGCAAGCAGTTCTTCATTCACAGTCATCCCTCTGACTACAGGGACAATGAAAGCCTTGTATTTATTCAACCACACAGTTATTGATATGATAGACGGAAATCTGATGTACAGGGATCATCAAAGAGAGTTCAGTTTTGATCTCTCTTTCTTAGGTGACATTCATGTTTTTTGTTTCAGATCTAAATGTGAAACCCCAAAAAATTAGGTGAAAGAGAGAAAAAATGCAAATCCAAGGCATACTTTCCTGCACATAGAGGTTCTGGGGATTTGAGAATTTATCCACAATTTCTTTCTAGAGCAGCAGTAGCAAATGTCAGGAAATAATTGATATTAGAAAATACGTCAGCTATCACTTGACATACACATGGCATACACATGGCCATCAAGAAATGTTGTCTCTTACACTAAGGTTCTGAAAGTATTTACAAAGTATAGTTTATTCACTGTGACACATCTAAGAAAATGCCAACTTTTTCCACTGAAGTCTCTTTGATGACTAACCAAGATGTTACAGAATGAAAACCTTCTTGGAAAGAAAAGGAAGAGAAAAAGTGAACTCTCAAAAAGCTGAGGCAACATTGACCTAATATGGGAATTTTAATTGGAGGATGGATAAACGTGTAAGGACACCCTCCCTTGAATGCAGACATAAGTCCTCATTCACTTAGGTTTTGGCCAGCAAGACAAGGGGGGAAATCTAGGATGCCACATCTTTCCAAATGAATGCAAGCATGAATTAGCAGAAAATTTTCATAGCTTTTCAATAAAACTAAGGGTATAAAATCAGTAAAGGTAAAAAAAACAGGTCCATTAAAGTTAGATTCACCAAATGGATTCATATCAACTAAACATCTGTTGCCCATCATTCTGAAAAACAGCTAGAAAAATTTCATGTACCGTAATATAAAGGTGGGTGGGATTTTTTTCCCCAACAGGGGAGAAAAGAATAGCATATGAGAACACATAGCAGACTCTGTAAAGGAAACTTTTCTGTCTGCTCATCCAGGGACCACTCTGGCCTTCGCACTCCTACTACCCAAGACTGTCACTGCTGGGAACAAAGCTCCTTCACAGTGGGCAACTCCAGTGAGTTGATGGTCATCCTGCTTGGGTCCCACACACCCCATGCACAGTCAGACAAGGCTTCCTTATCAGTTCAGCCCCAGGTTTCTCACAGCAAAGTCACTGAATCACAGAATGCACCAAGTTGGAAGGGACCCAGAAGGATCATTGAGTCCAACTCTTGGCCCTGCAAAGGAGTCACACCATTTGCCCAAGCTTATCGTCCAAACACTTCTTGAACTCTGTCAGGCTTGGTGCTGTGATCACTTCCTTGAGGAGCACGATGCAGAGTCCAACCATTCTCTGGGTAAAGAACCTTTTTGTAATATCCAAACTAAACCTCTGCTGACACAATTTAAGCCGTTTCCTCAGGTTCTGTCACTGGTCCCCACAGACAAGAGATCAGTGACTACCCCTCCTCTTCCCCTCACAAGGAAGTTGTAACTGCAACGAGGTCTCCCCTCAGTCTCCTCTTTTCCAGCTGAACAGACCAAGTGCTGTCAGCTGCTCCTCATAAGGCTTTCCCTCCAGACCCTTCACCATCTTTGTTGCATTCCTTTGGATGCTCTCTAATGGCTTATTATCTTTCTTACACTGCTGTGACCAAAACTGCACACACTATTCCAGGTAAGACTGCACCAGTACAGAGAAAAGCCTCAAGTGTCTGTATCCTTAAAGAAATTTATTCACAGTGCAGCAACAAGGAAACAGCTTGAGCTGGTGCCTCCAAGGAGAGACCCCCAACTGAGGAACCCCTGGGTTTTTATTCCCTCATAGTACTCTGCTGCCATGTCTCTGAGTGTCGTGCCACATCTCCCTTTGCACACTGAGCTACCTGCACTAAATGTGTTCCTCAACAACTCAATACTGGAAATTACTGTCATGCCAGCCTTTCCTGCAGATCAGGGAAATCCTAATCAGCCTGCAGTGAAAGTGTTGACTGACTAAGGATTGCATCAGGGCTTAAGAACTCAACCCCAGAAAACTAAAATTGAGATTGTTAGGAATAATTTTCCAAATATTAAAGTTCTGCTTCACTTCCAGTAAGGACAGGAGTCTGAAAAAATATTAATCAAGATAATAATGACAATAATACTAATAATCATCATCACCATCATCATCATCATCAAGATAAAGATGAGAATAAAAATGATCAAGTTCTTCTCAAGCTGAAAGAGGGGAAACGACTAAAGTGGTTGTAGTAGCTACTGCTTTATAACTAAATTATGTTTTCCCCCTACTACTTACATAAAAAATAAAAGGTACAAGGAAAAAAAGACAGGGATATAGGTTAAAAGGCATCAGAGTGGTCAAACCCTTGATTTGCTCAGACATCTCAGAATCTTTCACTAAGATTTACATCATGATGCTGACCTAGGTGGCAAACCAATTTTTCATAGTAGAAGAAAGGAGACAGTGCTCTCTGGTGGAGTCAAGTAATCTTTATTGTGCTCACAGCAAGTAAAGCCTTCTAGTGTGAACAGGATGACCACTGGGTGCATGTTCTTCAACTAATTTGAAGCAGAGTGTCTTTCATGTAAACACTGCCCCTATTTATAGTTGAACAAGCAGTACATGAATTTATCCATTTTTCTTCATGACACAGACTAGGCTTAAAACAATACCTCAGTTTACAACCCCTGCTCATACTAACCTGAACTTAAACTGAACATCAAATGGAATCTCACATACTGTAGTACTTGAGTAGCTCAGCTCCTAAATAGAAATTATAATGTTGTCTGAAGTATGACATCAGATGAGACTTTCTGGGGTATTTGCTTTCCTGAATCTAATCCAGACCACTATATAATTTGATTTAAGTGTGGGAAAGGTGTGCATGAATGCACACACTGTAAAACAGTTGCCATCACTTCTACTGACACTGAAACTGTAGTAAATATAGGAAGTCAAACTATCTACAAGAAAACCAGGAGAAAAACTCAGAAATTAAGAGCACCACATGTCCCTCATGGGGAATGACTGCACAGCAGCACTGAACCATCAGCAAAATTCATAGAGGACTTCACAAAACTTATTACATCTCTCATACATTGAGAATTACCATTTGATTTTTGTGACCTAACTTTCCTTCAATGTAAGTAATCTTAGAGTTTTCTTGAGTCAGATTGGAACCAGTGTCCTCCTGAAAAGACCTTTCTGAGTGGGTGGTTTTGCAACAGCATGAGTTTTCTCAGCCTCTGGAAGCTTGGATGTATCTTGTTCTTCTGCACAGAAAATTCTTCAGCCTGTTCCTCTATCCTGCATCCCAACACAGAATATCAGAAAGTTGTTCAGAATTCAGGGTTGCTCCACATCCAACAGCCTCCAGGTCTGGAACTAGTGTTAATGGCAAGGAAGTGCTTTGCCACCAGAATGCCATGCCAACAATGGAAATAATTGCACAGCTGCTGAAATGACACTCACTGAACTGTCTACTCAGAAACTAAAGGACCACAAGAATGAAAATCCTGGCAATTATGGAAAAAGAGGAAAAACGGTATCAGGTACTAAACATAAATATGAGATGTTTTCAGGGTTTTTGTTTCATGACTGTTTCTATCTTGACAGGATGGAGCTGAAATATAACTAGTCAGTACCATGTATACAAAACATAGATGTGATGAAGATGAGGTTATGATACACTTCTATCACTGTTTTTAAAGGAAAGCTGTTTTACTAAGGTGGTTTATCTCTACTGTATCATATCTATTTTTAATGACAAAAGAATAAGTTTAAATGAAATTCTTATTCTCAGCAGTCATTGTGAAATAACTGCTCTCCATATCAGGGGCATGACCTAATAACAGTGGTATATGTGAGGTTTTGGTGTCCCCATACTTCACGAATTCCTTTTGATTATTTCTTGAGGAATGTTTTCATTCACTGACTAGTCTTTGGTGCACAATGAGTCCAACATTCATTCCTGCATCTCAGTGATCTGTTTCAATTCAGCCACACGTCACAAGTTACCACGGCAGGTATCTCACAGCCACCCTGGGTAACCTGATTTAGTTATTCTTAGAACCATGACTTGGCAAATGATTTGACCAACCACTTGCAGCTCACTGCACCAGTATCATCCAGGTGCCCAAATCCCTTTGAGGACTGCAGTTCTGTTTGTGCTCAGATATGCTGGTTTTAAACTGTGGGAAGCACAACCACAGGCTTGGACATTTCTGCTTGCTCCAGTCCCTTTTGACTTGCACCCACTGAGGAACTGGATTGAGAGCTTCTCAGTGGTTTGATGGGCAGCATAAGTTCTCAAAGAAATTATTATTCAAGTTACATCTTCAGTTAATCAAGTATTCTTAATGGAGACAAAGGACCATCTGTCAGGGGATCTTCATTACAATTTCACTGCATTAAGTTTACAGTAGTTGTGGAAAGATCAGAGGCAAATGAACCAAAACAAGTTTACTTGTTTTGAGGGTTTGTTGTTTTTTGGGATTTTGGGAGTTGGTTTTGGTTTTGGTTTGCTTTTTGGTTTTTGTGTTTTGGTTGTTTTTGTGTTTTTGTTTGTTTTTTTTTTAATTCAGAATTACTCAATGCACAGGAATTGCCCTCCTGGCTCGTCAGCCACAAAAAAAATTAAAAACACTACAACCACCACCAAAAAACCACAAAACACAAACAAGTCCCCCCAAAAAACCTCCAACCAACAACAAAACAAAACAAGGAACAACAGAAAAAACCAACAAAACAACAAACACACCCCCCCCCCCAACATATTCCTCTCCAAATCCCACATCTCTAACTTTCTGTCTTCCACCAAGTTTAATCACAAAAAGAAGAATCCCATCAAAAGCTGATTTAGTGCACTGTTTACTAAAAAGAGAGCCTGAGTTTGTGAATGAAAGAGAAAACTATCTGGATATATGAGCTGTAGAGAACCATGTGATCTGGCAGCTTCATTGACTTGGGATTTCTGTCCAGACATTTGCATGTCTCAGGGAAAAAAGATTCTCCTCTGTGGTGATTACCAGCATGAAAGGTGCTTTACATTTTATCAGCTGAGTAAATAGTTTCTACAGACATTTGTGTACGTTTATGGCAGAACTGATGGTACCACAGAAATAAAACAAGACCCTGCACAAGGATTTTGCAGAGAAATACAAAAGAACTTCCTTTTAAATATTTCCAATTTTGTATTAGGAACATTTTGGAATTGGTTTTAAACATAGCAGAGTGCAGGCGCATATACAGAAAACATACTTGTTTAAGTCAGTGCTTCCTTTGCAGAGTGGGGAGTTCAGAAATTGTGTTCATTCATTCATTCATTCATTCATTCATTCATTCATTCATTCATTC